>CABFWO010001878.1:136480-146711 GCA_902155825.1 Timema genevievae
ACAAAACTCCTCCCCCCCCCCCCCCCAATTACGCTCATGGGTGCAGAAATACTTGATGACAGAAATTTTAAATGGGGGCCCCCAAATTGGGGAACTTTCCAAAAAACCAAAGTTAACGAATCTCGAAATTCAGAAGATCTAAGAATTTGAAATTTTTCAGACTGGTACCGTAAACCCAAAAGGATGCAGGAATATTTATTGACGAGAAATTCCCAAGGGGCCTGCGAAGCTGAAATATTGCAGACAGGTAGCCTCTAACCCAAAAGGGTGCAGAAATATTTTATAATGAAAAATTCCCCAAGGGGCACTCTAAATTAGGGGAAGTAGAGCTTCCATAAAAACAGTCGAAATATTCTCAAAGACCAGTAGACCTAGAAAGCTGAAATTTCTAAGGCAGTTAACCCCTAGCCCAAAAGGTCGCAGGAATTCGATGTTGGCGAAAAATGCCCACGAAGGGTCCCAAAATGTATGTTTTTTCAAAAAATTAAGTCTAAGAAATCTTAAAGGCTAGAATCCCTAGGATGCTGAAATTTTGCAGGCAGATAGCCCCAAACCAAAAAGGGTGCAGGCATACTTGATGACCGAAAAATCCCATAGGGACCTCCAAAAGACGAAACCGTATATACAATGTTTTATGTTTATAGTGCAATATTCAATTGAGGAACATTTTCACACTTTCATTGAAACCGTTGATTTTTAAACGGGTATTATGACATTATAGCCCACACAGAAAATTCTTTGACAGCTAAACTCTTTCATCCTGCTGAATATAAAATTTATTTACAACTATCTTCCTCAGAATTAATATATCTGCTCTTCCAACGCAACCCTCTCAAGCTTAGCATAAGTATCTCGCGTGGAATATGTGTGTATTCTACCATCATTCGAGCAAAGAGGATACGAAGTTCATAACGGCAACTGTGTTGGAAACATTTATTATGTTTGAATATTATGAATTTATAAAATATAGATGTTTAAATATGCTTAGCAATATTAGTATTAGGTGTTTTATCTCACGACAAGTCCAATGCTTTTGTCAGTGAACTTAGACCACTATTGCACCTCTACCTTCCCCTTAAGTTCCCAGAATTTTATTCATTCCTTCAAAACATCTAATATTTGAATCCTTCCTCTTCCTAAGCTCCTCTTTCCCTCAACTTTTCTTTCCAAGACGTCATGCAGAAGACAGTTCTCACCCTGTCTGTCCACCTAATCTTCTCAAGTACCACATTTCAAAGCACTCCAAGTATTTCTTTTCCATCTTCCTCAATTCCAAACTCAACTTGCTGGTCAGCGGTAGCAACCTCTTCTTGTTGAAAGCTTCCTTGGCCGTGGTGATGATGATGCGATGACACCAAATTAATTCCAACAAAGAAAATAAGAGCCAAATATCCTAGTTTACAAAAGATTACCATAAAATTATCTACAAAAAAATGTTTGCTCAATCAGAAGGTATTGAAAAGAATGTATGTACACATAATTACTGTCTTTGATGTACCAAATAAAGATGACATGCCATCAAAATACGGGTTTGCTTATAAAGTGCAAAATTTAAAAAAAATTATACATAGTGTGCTAACCCAAGGGTTTTTTCAGCACCGTGCCTTACTACCCCTTCAGGCTATACGATTATATAATAATTACACTAATGATTTTAGGGATTAGGAAGACTATTTTAGAGTAAGTGTGCCCACAAATGCGTGGAAATAGAAAGTGGAAAACTATTTTGGATACACCACACTCACTACACTCGACCGAGATTCGAACCTTGATCTCCCTGTCATCGGCGGTCTAGTCTATTGAGAGAGAAGCGCCTTAGACCATGTGACCACTGAAGCGGATACTAATTGAAGTTGACCAAAACAGATGAAATCTGATCATTCCAGATTACTAAATTATTATCAATTCGTGGAGGTTTATAAAAAAAATACCCGCCTCGATGGTGTAGTTAGCTAACGCGCTAGTTTAGTGTTGAGCTAGACTGCCAAGGATGGGTAGATCGAGGTTCGAATCTCAGTTGGATGAACTGGGGGTGGTTTTCCCTAGATGGTTTTCCACTCTCCCTCCACGCAAATGCAGGTTTACTTCCTCTAAATTCAACCTTCACAATTCTTAACTCATTAGCGTAATTAGTACTTAAGCGTATAGCTCGAACGGGTAGTAAGACGTGGTGCTAAATAAAAAATGAATATATATCAAAATGTTTATTTAATAATGTTTTAAAACCAAAGTATCACAGTAAAGGATCTTTGTATATTGAAGCACAAGGATATGTAGTTGTAGTGTGGAAGATTGTCTGCAATTACCATATGCTATATTTATTATTATTATTATATTTTATTTTATTTTATTAAGGTATTTATTGTGAAATTTCTGAACCAACTGATTATATCACAAGCATTATTTAGCGGGCGATCCTAATATTTTTGCAGGGAAAGGTACTTTACTTACACATAGTTCTATAACATGCCACACTCGACATGGAACCGAAGTATTTACTTCCCCTCCAAAGGAAGTTGTGTCACAGATTTTTATCACCCAAGAAAAACCCGTTGACATCGGTTGGGTTTGAACCCACGATCACCGTGTCCTGAGGCGAGCACTTTACCCTAAGATCATTAAGGTCGACAAGATGTTGTCTCGGTTTGCGAGAACTTTCCGCGCAGACTTTCATCTCTGATGCAATAGTTAGCTCTACGATGCGTTGTTTCAAAACATGGTTCACGCCAAATTAAAATAGAAAGATTCCAAAAGGGCTCTTTTTACTTAGCAACTCCATAGTTTGGGTTTTTTAAATTTTTTGTGAAAATGTGACATTAGTTCATTTCCAACCACTTTATAAACATATTTATTTGTGGCCAACATTGATAATATTTTACTGTATTATTTGTGTTATTTTATATGTATTGATAATATATATTGAAAGTGAAAGCTATAGAAACATGACTTGTTGCATGAATATATTAAAATTGTTTTAATAACTTTAGTAACTAACTTATTTTGTTCTTCCTACAAAAATCATACCGCAGCGTTGTTTGTGCCAACTGCTCGATGAACGTAGTGAGTATAGAGTTAAACAAAGCCTAGATACTAGCATACCTGTGAGTCGAGGTTGGGATAAGCTGAGGTTCCCCCATTCCCCAGGGGCTCCAGATGCCTCTTCAGGGACACAGCAGCGTCAGTGGGTTCCGGCCATGGCGCCTCCACCAGCGTCGCGCCGCCTGCCCCGGTCTCTCGTGATAAACAGAGGAACGCTCTAGTTCGCCACACGGCCACCCCACGCACTGTTGCGCCTCGCGTCGTCACGTTATTCAAATCCCACGCATGCGCACAGCAGGCCAGCAGGGCGTAGTAGAGCACACGGCAAGACATCTATATATGTATATATATAACTATCTATATATTTCAAGCATTGCTGATAATAAAGATTTTTTTTCCACCGCTAAATATAGCTTTTTTAATTGTGGATCTAAGCTAATAATATAACTGTTAGTGAGATTTCTAACTTTTAAAAATTATATTTAACATTTTTTTTCTGGTGGGAAACAAATACTTTATTAATGTGGCTTTTTTGTATTATTTTATTAATTTTGTAGCTATCTAGCTGTGAGGTAGGTAAACTGTTTTGTGTTTGGGAGGGCTATTTTTTTTATGCTTGTCTGTGTTTCAGTTATTGTTTTATTGTTTAAATTGAAAAATGATAATTAGATGCGGCTTTAATTGTACTTAGCAACTATAATAGCTTGGCTATTTAATCCCCTATTATTGTATTGTTTTGCACCGCATCCGAATATAACTTCACTAAGCCAACGGATAATTTACTCCCCCCACCCCTTAAACGTCCATGGCCCGAAGTCATAGTAAAGGCTATAAGGAATATAATGTTTAACTACTGCAGGGTTAGCACCAATATATTTAACAATCAATGGTTTGTAATGTTGTCAGGGTAAGCAAAGTTAGTTCCACTGTACTTGTGGATTGTTCTAATCATTCAGTAGTTCACTCATTGACCAGGCACTAACGAAAATATCTGTATATTTTCGTTAACGCCTGGTCATTGAGAAATTTATATTTGTGGACTAATAATAAGATCAAAGTGTCCTGTCACCTTTAGCATAAGAATTAAATCTTAAGGTTTGCCATATGTGAATATAATTCCAGTTTCACATTAGGTTTGCTTGTTTGAGAAACACTGGAATGATTACCATTCCAAATGGATAATATTCCGATTTTAGTGGGTATAATTATATATATATATATATAGAGAGAGAGAAAGAGAGAGAGAGAGAGAATGTTGGGGATAGGGAGACCAGGGTTCTATTACCAAGCAGGAGGTACTGAGGCTGATTTTTACTAAATGGTTTTCCACTTTCTATTAACGCAAATTCGGGTACATTTCCCTTAAAACTCTACCTTACTCATCTCTATTTTACTAGCGTAATTAGTGAATGCATATAGTCCGATAGGATACTAAGACGTGATATATATATATATATGTGATATATATATATATGTGATATATATATACGCCCATGTTAGATGAAAAGTGCAAATACTACCTGTTTAGTTGGTAAAATGGTGGACAAGTACAGAAAATATCACAGGTACCGTTTTTAAATAGTCTTCTTACCCTGTCAACAATCCACGACACAGCACTGTTAAAGGCTTATTATAGGGGTAAGAAATAAGTAGGTTATCTTGGAATAAGTGCACCCTCATTAGAGCAGAGAGGAAATGGATAAACTACAGTGAAATATAACATGCGCAGTATTCATTATTCACCCTTCGTGCAACCGACCGGGATTCGAACCTCCACCTCAGCATCAACAAACAATACAATCTATTTCCGAGAGTGATGGTTTAGACCGTGTGATCACCGGTATGGGTATGCAAGGAAAGACAATAAATATTAAAGTGGGGTGAGGGGGTAGTTTATACGGAATAAAGTACACTCAGACTTATTATCAAACCAGGGTCTCTGCCCCCACCCACCAACGACCTTCTCCCCACCGAAAAGGAGTGTTTACGATGGGAGTGCAGGGAGCGCCAGCTAAGGGCAGTATTTTGGCAGATTCTACAGCAACATCTTCTTTTGACCAAAATAAATTTAAAATTTTCTACAGTTTTAACACAAGAGTTTAATTTTCTTTCCACGACGATAATAATAAACAATTGTTGGGTCGACCTCGGTGGACTTGGGGTATAAATGCTCTCCTCAGGGTCCTATGTTCATGGGTTCAAACCCAGCTGCGGTTGATGGATTTTTCTGAGCAATAAAAATCCGTAACACAATTTCTCTTGGATGGGAAGTAAAGCTGTCGGTCCCACGTCGATTGTGGCATGTAAAAGAGCCATGGAAGATATGTGAAAATACCATTCCCGACAAAATTGGTAGGCTCTTTCACTCTCACTAATAGAAATTTTCGTATGCTGATACAATTATTTTGTTTAAAAAGTGCACGTTAAAAACCTCAAATAAATAAAAACAAAAACCCGTTGTTGAATATTTGTTGACGGTGTCCTGAAATTTGATGACAACTTTTTTCTTTATTTAAAAAGTTTCTCATCTAATGCCGCTCATCTCATGGCAGATATTCAAGAACTTTGTTGATATCATCATGTGAAGAAAATTTAAAAACTATGTCTAGACAGGATCAACATTTTATTTATTTTGTCCAAAAAAAATGTTCTGTTATAAAGACTGAACAAATACTGCCTTAACTGGCGTTACCTACACTCTCGCCTTAAGGAATAAAAAAGAACCCCACATAGGTGGCCACGTGGATTAAATGTCTGGCTCACGTAGTCTGCTTTGACGGGGTTGGGGAGGTTTCAGGGGATTTTTTCCGCGCAAACCCTGGAAGATTTCCCTCTAAATTTCATATTACTCATCCTGGCCCTATCAACGTAATTAAAATAAGTATATCCTGGACGGGTATTAATATGCAAAGAAAAAATAGCAATAATAATAATAATAATAAATACCTTTAAATAGACTTCTGGTGTGTGGTCCTTCCTGACGGTTGCTACACAAACCAAACAATGTCGCTGATATCGTTCGAATCCACATCAATTTACTTTTCCTCTTTGCAAAGTCATGAATTTTGGATGTTGCTGACGCTGTCCTCATCGAGTGAAACGAGAACGACACATTTCAACCGGCTGACTTAAAAAGGGGTCATCCACAAACCACGTAACGCTTTGTAGGGGTAAAGGGAGCGATAATATCTACATGGTGTTACATCATGGGGAGAAAGGGGTAAAAGGTGAGAAAAAATATAAAGTGGTTTATGGATGACCCCAAATAAAGATTTTTCCCCATTTTGGCATCGCTTCAAAATTATTTACTAGATTGTTCAATTGTGACTTATTGAACATTATCTGTCAGTTCTAAAAACTATTTAATTTAATTTCATGTTTAAAGGCGTCAATATTGCTATAGGCTCGATTGCCAAAGACGAGGGGATCAGAGTTCGAATCTCGGTCGGGTGTACTAAGGTTTTTTCTCCCCAAAATGGTTTCCCATTCTCCATCCACGTAAATTTAGGTAAATTTCCTGTAAATTCAACCTTCCTCGTACTTAGAGCACTAGCGTAGTACATATATTAATTAAAAATACATTTATATTATATCAGTGGCAACAAAATCTTATTTGTTGGGGGGCAGGGGGAGGTATTAGCAAAAATTGTGTCTTTGAGGTGCAGTGAACCCTTAAGCCAAAGGGAGATTCGGGGACTTTTCCCCGGCAAGTGTCTGAAAAAAATTGTATTGCTCTAAAACCCTTCCTTCACCTCTGACAGGACGTGTATTAATCATAGCTTGTGAATGTGTGGAATGCCAGGCCTCCACCGTGGTTCGGATCCCACGTTAAACTGTAGGTCCTCCATTTCATCTCACAATCACCCTACCATTACACATTAGAGTAAGTGCGTATAGCCCGAACGGGTAGTAAGACGCGGTGCTAATAATAATAGTGTATTGCTCTAGCTATATGATATGGAGTGGCCCTAGTCTGATTTATTTATTTTAACTAAACTCCTTCACAAGCTATTTTGGAATGGTCCTTACCCATAGTTCTTTTTAAAATTTGAATGCCCCTAGAAGCTATTTAGAGTGTTCTTCACCTGGAAATGGTTGGAAAATTATTGGGGACGCGGCAGTTGGCCTAAAGTCATTCGGCCTACACTGTAGGCCAAATGATGGCTACCCAAATTATTTGCTTTGTATAAGAAGATATTTAACTGCTCTGACATGTTTTTTTGGAAAATTATATTCTTCTATAATCTATTTGGAATGGTCCTCGCCTGGAAAAACATTGAAAACCAGATGTCTCTAGAAGCTCTTTGTAGCTTTATGAAAGGCCAATTTTCGGGTTTATATTCGAAAATATCAGAGGAGAACATGGGCTTAGGGAGAGTTTAATTTGGCGGGTAAGGGGGTATCAAAATCGTAAGTTTATGGCATGATGTTAAGAATTAGTAATACTAAACCCTAATAAATAAGAACATTGTTATTTTATACAGTACTGGTGGAACCTCACTTGTGTAGAAGGGGGTAAGTAACGAAAGAGTTTTTAGGGACTTTATACCCTCCTCTCCCCTAGTAAATGTTAGAAAATTGGATGCTTCTAGAAACTATTTATAGTGGTCCTCATATGGAGCGTTTTGAAAAATTAAACTCTTAACAACTAATATTGCTCTCCCCGACATTATTTGAAATTTGGATACTTCTTGAGGTTATTTGGATTAATCCCCTTTCGCCAAATTTTTGAAAATTTTGATGCTTCTGAAAGCTATTTTAAGAAGTGCTCACCAGAATTGTTGTTTTATAAATCAGATTCGCTAAAATTTATTTGAATTGGTCCTTACCCAGAATTTTTCTGAAATTTTGAATTCCCTAGAACCTATTTAGTATGTTTGGCATGCTTTTTTTTTTCGCGAAAATAGATAACTCTAAACGATATTTGAAGGGGTTTTCCACCAGCAAATTTTTTAAATTGTTTGCCCTTAGAAGATATTTGGAATGGTCCTTGCCTATATCTCTTTTTTTTAATTATGTGCCTTAAGAAACTATAGAAAGTAGTCTTCCCCCTACACATTTTTGAAAATTGAATGCTTTTAAATACTAATTGAAGCGGTTCTCGATTGATTATTTAAAAAATATGATATACAAATGAAGATATTTGGAGTGTTCCTTTCTTGAATTTTTTTTGAAAAATGATTGCCTCTATCACCTATTTTAAGTTTGATACAAGGCCATCTTTAAGTTTAATATTAGAATATTTGGTAGATTTTGAATGGGTAAGGGGGTTTAGCCCCATAAACCACCCACACCACCTTCCTACACCCATGTAGGGGAATGAAATAAATCCAGATGAGTGTAACTTTACTCTCTAGGAGAAAATTAATCTTGGGGGAGGGAGAAAATATTTTAAAGAGAGCAGTGCCTCCCCTCCGATTCCGTCATTACTATGTGTGTGATCCGAAAGGCTAGTGAGAGGTGGGAGAAAAAACTTAAATCTACTTTTATGTATTCATAGTAAATACTTCAACAGATCATGTTTGGACTCCAACAACCAAAATTGACACCACATGTACAAAAATGCATTAAATAGATTATTAAAACATGAAATATTAGTTAAACAGATTTACCTGGAAAATGTCGTTTATACATAAAAGGAAAAATATGGGTCCAAAAAAGAACTATGAGGCACTTCACAAGTGACAAGTTTCTATAGATGTAGGTGTTTTTTGTACTTTCATGATTATTTAAGAGAGTAGGGCCTATATAGTTTTCTGTCAGTATAGTATCTTTTAAGTCATTCAAGTGCCACTCCCACTTATAAAATTGATCTCCTGAATGGCAAAAGACTGAATGAATAAAATAAGAAAAATAACAGTTCAAGCATGATAGAATTATATTTTATTTTTAAAATATGAACATAATCCATTATGAGAATTTAAGAAATATATTTTCCTGTTGCACTCTAGTAGACGTGGGGTGAGTTAAGAAGAGAGTAAACATTTTTAATGGCTTTTTGTTTGCCCTCGATTGGTAACTTTGTGGACTAATAATAAGATCAGAGTGTTCTTCATCTTTAGCATAAAAATTAACCTTAAGTTTCGCCATTTGTAGATATAATTCCAGTTTCTCATTAAGTATGCTTGTTTGAGAAATACTGGATTGGTTACCATTCCATGTGGATACAATTCAGATTTTTGTGGGTATAGTTACAGTGGGTACAATTCCGATTTTCTAATAAGGTTGCTTGATTGAGAAATACTGGAATGAGCACCATTCCAAATGGGTACAATTCTAATGTTAGTGGGTATAATTCCAGTGGGGACAGTTTAGATTTTTTTTATTAAGGCTGATTGTTCGAGAAATACTGGAATGGTACCAATCCCAAAAGGCAGGAGCGGCCCCGCCCATAGTAGCCACAGGGGCCCGGACCCCCAACACTTCTTAAACATTAAAAAATATATGTAACATATTTTGTAAAAAACATTAATATGAAGTGGAACACCATTCTCTACATACAGTGAATTATTCGACTCGTTATAAAGTATTTTAGTACCAAGAGGATTCATTACTCGCTGCAATCTTCACGCGAATATAGCAGCACTTGAGACTCAAATGACTAAATGGAGATGCTAACATGGGCCAGCACCTCTCAGAAAAGCCCCGTCATCCAATGGTAGATATCTCTCAAGACCACTCCACTCCAAGCTTCCCAGAAGTTCATCGGGCCGGTATAGACGGGCGGTATTACAATCCAACCAAAACATTAATTGTATACATTAAAATTCGTAGGAATACGGTCTGAGGGGCCATTTTTATTACTTATAATAATATTCTGGTTTAAAAAAAGGCCATTCAGATGTCCATTCCTACAAAAATCGGAGTATATATGTCCATTATATCTATTTAATTAAAAAACCCTTTCAGGGGTGAGTCCAAAAGGGAGTGCGTAACCCCCTCATGAAAAAATTTAAAATAATAATATTGATATTAAAATCAATGACTGTATATATATGTAAGAAAGCAAACGCTTGTATAATTTAATGCACACGACCACCGAAGTGAAGTACTAATATCTCACTAAACAAATTTCAATTTTTTTAAAAAAAATTTAAATAATATTGTTAAATAATCCCCTGTTTCGTTCCGTGAGAGTGCCCTATCCACCCTCATGGAAAGCCTGATCCCAAGGGAGTGCCCACGCTTCCCC
>CABFWO010001879.1:0-15490 GCA_902155825.1 Timema genevievae
AATGTCCCCCACCCCCTTACTAATAGGGGTGGCCCAAGCCTGGTGACTGTTCAGGGCTGGCCCAAGCATGGTCTCACTCGCTACATATGTAAGGTTACTGCTGGAGTGAAATATGGGTGCAGTTCACAAGAAAGAGGACAATGGTATTCAACCTGGGGTACGTGAAGACATCTTAGGGGGCACTTAAAATTATATATATAATATTTACACAAACACACATATACATATATATTTATCATTTAAAACGTATTATCTAATCCATTATGTTGGAATTTAATTTATTTTGTTTATTTCTTATTTTGTATGTAGATTACAGAATATTTATAAGTGTAATCAGTTTAACTTGTATTAAATACTCTTAATCAAATGATTTATACATATATTAATCCAGTAAGTTAATTAACCCTAAGGAGCGTGGTAAGCTAGCACGTTAATTTACTTATCAAAATCCAAGTCTGTTAAGGTACGACCGGGAAAAGTTTGAACGTAACAAACTCATTGTTAAAATAAAGCTCATCCTCTGAAGCACTCCCTTAGCACGTAATCTCTGTATTTTCCTAATAAAAGGGCTCTAAAACTTACATAATAATCTAATGTTGGGCTCAAGGGCTTGGAAAGTTAATTTTTCTAGGAGGAGTCCTCTATAAAAAATGTTACTATACCTTCAGCCAATAAAAGTTTTTATACCACCTAAAGGGGTCCATCAAATTCCAGGGGGGTCCGAACCCACCAAAGCTCACCTCACTTTCTATGAACTTGATGTTTTATAGGCTATATAATTTGCACTGGACTAGATGAGAAAGTAAAATAAGATCGAATACTCACGAGAAATTTATTAATTTGCCTTGTAAACATTAATATTATCAATTTTCCATTTTTGTTTGTACATAATAACACATTTTAATTTCAAACTATCGTAAATAAAATTATTATATTTTAAATCTAATATATCTACCAACAAAGTACGGACCCATTTCGGTGGTCGAATGGTTTAAGGCGTCAATATATGCGTCACAATAGACTGTGCTGCCAATTGTGGGGAGATCGGGGTTTGAATCCAAGACATGAACACCAAGGGTGTTTTATTTTCCTAAATTGCTTCCCACTATACCTTCACGCGGATTTGGGTACAATTCCTCTGAATTCAACCTTTCTCCTTTTTAAAACATTGGTATGTTTAGTACATGCGTTTAACTCGAACAAATAGTAAGACGCGGTGATATAACGAATAAAAAATTATACAATGATATTTGTGAATTTTCCAAGTATAAATGAGGATTTTCAAATTTTTAAATAGATTGTGGCTTAGTTTTATTATTACCTAGCTTTTATAAAATAAATAGTAATATATTTTTTTAATTCCACATATTTTTTCCTTTATTTTTATACAGGGAAATTGTTATTCGATAAGTTTTGAAAGGTTAGGTTGAAGGACGATTGCTTTCAACACAATCTGTGTTTTTATTTGATTACAAAATTTTAAACCAACATTACAAAAAAACAAAACAAAAAATTTTCTTTGTTGCAAAAACACGGACAAAAGGCTTCATTAAGTTTAGTGGTTTTTTTCCATTTTGTGGTTGACACATTATATTGAGTGGAACTACATAAACTATTAATGATTCGCGAATAAACATGGGATTGTTTTTTGTTTCACTAAGTATATACAATGTAAAGGTTTCGATTTTTTTAGGGTAAACATCGTCAGCGAGTGTTTTCATGATGTTATGTTTATTTTATAAAGCGCACCTATAATTTGTTGTCATCCTTATTCTGTCACTGGAAAATTCATATTGTGTGCTTTGCTTTGACAGCCCAAGCTGTGGGTCTCTTACTCAGATATTTAAAAACGTTCTATTAACTCTGTCCAATCAAGTAGATTCATTCCCCACAGTTCTCTGCGGCCCTACTATATACGAATATTTACCAATGGTATAATTTTCAACGGTCAGCAATAAGATTTATGTTTTCATTTTTCAAACCTCCTTTCGGAAACAGTGTGTAGTGTGTTTCATCGATGACAATGAGAAAATCAAATACTAATTTGGGTGAGCAAAGGAAAATCTCCAATCTACATTCTGCTTTGACGCCATTTTTCTACATGTGTAGAGTTCTAGGTATTGCACCTGTAAAACGCTCTAAATATCGAGATATAAGAAGTGTAGAAACCTACAAATGGGCCACAAAACCACCCCTATTTGATTATTTGGATGGCCTCGAAGACAAAAATCAGTTCATCAAGTATAAATACAACGCCTCGACTATTGGAATGCTTTATAATATAGGGTTGGTTGTGATAATTGTTTGCGCCTCACCGATTTATTATATCAACATATACAGGTACAATAAAATTTACGTGACGCCAACAGCAAAGTATACTGGCATTTTTTGTTCTGTTTCTGAATCAACCGTAACAATTCTTTCCATTATTTTTTCCCGGAGTTACTGGGAAAAAATAGGTAACATACTAGACATTTTCGATGAACTGGATAATATATTGATGGAAAGCAAATTAGCTGTTTATAGCTTCACGCGTACTTTTGTGCTGTGGGAGATCGGTGTATTTTGTGCACAATATATCCCCTATTTGGTCCTTGACGCCATATATATAAAGGATGACTGGCTCGAAAGGTGTACTACCTTCGCTTCGGTCCATTTGGTTCATTCTAACATTTTCCTGTTTAACATTCTTGTCGGTGGCTTGGCACTCTTAATCACTCAAAGATTTTCTCAACTCAACCGGCAGCTATCCAAGTTTGCCTCCCGTCTCAGAGGAAATGACTTGTTTGCAAATCCTCTGCGAGAGACTCGTGCTAAGAGACCCACTGACAGTTGTTTGGTATACAACTCCTCACAATCCGTATGCATATTATCTTATACATCTTCCTTGGCTGCCCCTCCTCACCGCAGTCGGTTGGACGTCCTCAGAGAAGCCCACAGTGATCTGTGCGACGCCGCACATATAACCGACGCCCTGTTCTGTCTCCAGCTGTTGCTGAACGGGGTGGCGAGTTTCTTATTCGTAATAAACCAACTCTACCTCCTGACTGTGTTTGTTTCTAAGCTGCGCGATGGAAATCACGCCGATGAGATGTATCAGCTGATTATGTTGGCGGCGTACCGGATCTTGGCCACCGTCTCGGGTGTCGTGTTCCTGACGTTGAGCTGCGACTCCCTGAGTTCAGAGGCGAGCCGCACTGGCGTGGTCCTGCAGAAGATGAACCTACTGAAGGAAGTTTCGGATCAGTCCACCATGATTGAGATACAGCTGTTCCTACAGCAGGTTACTAATAGGAAGGTTCTTCTCACAGCTGGTGGGATCTTCCCTTTACATCGGCCAATGCTCTGCTCCACTCTCGGCGCCATTTTGGCTTATCTGGTTGTCCTGATACAGTTTAAAATGCACTGAAGTATTATTTTACTTTCACTAGTTTTTAATTTCTTAAAGAAAAAGTATTGTAAAGTTGAACATCTTTGATCTTGAAATTACGATGGATCTTAACTAGGGATGGGTAAAATCCTATATTTCTCGAATCCGAATATTAAATTTTTCTTTCGAATCTTGAATCCAAATTTGAATCTTTAAAAATGTACAATTTTATTTAACGTGAATATATTTAAAATTTAATATAAAAAAGGTTGTCAATATTTGGTGCCACTGACAAATGCTATTTTGTTCGTCCACTTATTTTTTACTAAATTAATTATGCTAATACACTTTTATACTTTTCATGATTTTGTTACTTTTCCAACTACACAATGAACTCTATACATAATTCCTTATATCAATTACTTAAAAAATATTATTTGTAGTTAAGGTCTTTATCATTTTACTCGGAGATTTTTTTTAGGAATCGTGGATTCAACCTCACCATCTTTAATTTTTAACGTTCTAAATGCATTCACATTAAAAATAATAATCCTTACAATTCTGTCTGTCCCATGTCTGTCCGTCTTTCTGTCTATAACTGGGGTTACAAACTATATTATTTGATGTTTAGGTGCTGTATAGTCATAACTTGAGGCGAAATCGTTATTTTAATTATATCTCCAAAATTAAGGGTAGCTTACTGATTAATTATTATTGGAAATAGTAATTTTTTCTAAAATAGTTTTATTGTTTATCAAGGAATTATTTTACATAACAAATAAACTGTGCACTGGTTTTTGGAATAAATAATTACTTAAAGGTATTTTAGTGGTAGTGATTTTTTTTTAAATAAATGGGTCTACCAAATGTGTTTAAGGTGGAATGGAAGGATACGCGAAAAAAGGCCAGTGTTTTTGCAGTTTTTATTGAAAAACTTTTTTTTTGGGCCAAAATAATTAAAATATTGTTTCAATACAAACATAGAGTTTAATTTTCTTCTCGTGGTGATATAAACAGTTGTTGAATATCTGTCATGAGCATGGCGGAATCATCTAACAAACTTTTTAAACGAAGAGAAAGAGTTGTCATTAAAGTCCAGGACAATCTTGAATGATATTTAAAAAAACTGTTGAGTTCATCTTGTGAAGAAAATTAAATTCTTTGTTTATACTGAAGCAATATTTTATTTATTTTGTCCAAAAGATATTTTGCCATAAAAACTACAAAAACACTTGCTTTTTCTCACGTCCCCTTCAATTCCACCTTAAAATCTGTATCTAAAGATTATTTTATTTTAATTATAAAATTATTAAATGTGATATTATTTTAGTGAAAAAAATGTTGTAAAGTAATGAAATATACTTGTTCCGCGTTCTTTGTTTATTTCGTCTACCAGCACAATGGAATTATTGTATAAAAAATAAAGTATTTTTTAATGTAATGTAAAACAACTAGAAAAACCCCTTTTACTTTGATCTTACCTTTGTTTTATAGAAGCACTCTCTCTATATCTACAGATATAGTCAAGGGTGTGGAATGAAAGGATCAGGGGGGGTCCGGACCTTCCTGTAATTAGATGACCCCCTTAGGGAGAGTGGGGGAGGGGGAGAGAGTCCATATACACATGTAGATACTTTTATTGGCAAAAGGTATAGTAACATTTTCTAGCGAAACCCACCCTAGAAAAATTAACTTTCTACGTTCTTGGATGTAGCTATAGCAAGGAAAAAAGTTTAAATAACCAGACCACTCAAACACTCCAAATAAATCGTTTTATTCTTTCAAAGAAAATTAAAAAAAATATCCTCATAAACTACTCAAAATAATGGGCTAGTAGAACAAGGATTTGGGGAGTCCTGTTAATTACACAGCGCACTCTGAGATACAGTCCAGTTTTTATAGTAAGTGCCTTATATGAAACGTTACTAGACCTACTTTCACGTATTCATACGTCAAGTCATGTTATTTGCAGCTGTAACTTTTGTTATATTTTATTTCATTTTCACTATTATTATTAGCAACGCGTCTTACTACCCGTTCGGATTAAACGCACTTACGCTAATTTGTAATGGAAGGGTGATTGTGAGATGAAATGGAGGACCTACATGTTTAACGTGGGGTCCGAACCACGGTGGAGGCCTGGCATTCCACACATTCCACGAGTTGTGATTACTACATGTCAATCATATAAATCTGTGCCGGGATTGAGGATTGAACCCCAGAACCCCAGCACAGAAGTCTGACACCTTACCCCTATACCGCCAGTTCACCTTGAGATATTATAAATACCTAATAAATAGCACTAATAATATATTAAAATGTCATCAATACTGCCCGTAAAAAAGTTATAATTTTTTTAAAAAGGCTCATCTTATGAAAATTAATGTATAATTTTGAGTTTAATCCGTGTGGTTAACGTTTGCAAGGTGAAAGGGTGAATCTTTATTTAACATTTCACCTAATCAAGGATAGCGAAAAACAGCAATATCGCTAAAGCTGAAAATATTTTAAGAAATACAACATGCTTGTTTTGTTCGATGTTGAATTGGCATTTTTTTTAAATAATATCAAAATGACCATATATCGATTATGTGTTAGTTAAATTCTTATTAATGGTTCAGTTGTCTGACACCTTATCTCAGTTGGTAGCGTGTCTGTCTACTGAGCTAAGGGTGTTAGATTTTGTTCCCGGCGTGGTCGAAACATTTATCATTGGTGAAATGCGAGGATACCCTTTCACAATGATGAATTAACGCTGGGAGGGCTGGGTGTTGTGTCTGTTCTATATTTAAGTTAGTTTATAAGTCGTGTGCTGATATAATCAGTTAGTTCAGAGAGGACAAGTTAAATACCTCAAATAATAATAATAATAATGCTCGTCTGTGCTACATCAGTCTGTAGTTCAGTTCGTTGAAAAATTAGCCAGTACTAATGTACCGTTGTCCAGGGGACGCTCGAATGTACTAATCGTACATCCTTTCCGTGGAGGCTCTTCCCATGTCCCGATAAGCTGAGGGGATGGTGATAGTGAGTATGAGCGTGTGCAACCAGTGGAAACACTTTAACTTAACTTAAGACTAACCAACCAAACCCTGGTGCCACTTTAGGGCAACAAACCCAAGGTACCAGCCTGGAAACGATCCCGGTACCCCTAGTCTCGTATCCAGGTGCACTGACCACATGCTAACGTTCTGACAAATTTAAATAGTCGTTTTTACAGTCTTAAGATTTTTCTTTGGTTTAAAAATTAGGGTACTCTTTGGATTTCAAGTTGAAATATATCCTATAATTTCTCCTTGATCTTTAATTAGATATATCTCTTTGGTGACCTTTAAATCGATAGAATATTTGTAGAACACTAATAACTTATATGAAGTATTAACTCTATGAAATGTATGCTAAAACCTGCATCACAATCCGTTAAACGTTCTTAGGTAACAGACATACAGACATAATACAGACCGACACTTTGTTTTATAGGTAGTAGATAAGTAAAATGAAGAAATGTTTCTACAAAAAAAAAAGTTAATTTCATTTTAACCATGATACAAATAAAATTATGAAAACCAAGCAGTGACTGTTTCCCCTCCTCAGTCATATATCTGGACTTGTCGGTTACACAAGTTTCCAATGACGTCACACAGCGCGTGCCGCTTTCACCGCAGAATAGCTTACGAGTCGATTAGATTTCCTGTGTGCTAAGATATGGAGATAACAACTATATCACATATATTCGGGGGCGTAGCTCAGATGGTAGAGCGCTCGCTTAGCATGCGAGAGGTACCGGGCCTCCAATTTTTAAAATTAATTTATTTGTTGAATTCTACTTATAAAAAAATGTTTGACTTCACTTTAAAAATATAATTTATAACACTTTTTTCTATACATTAAAAAAAACGAATTCATCTAAATTTATAACCTAATAAAATATAATTTTTTTTTTTAATTCTTGACTGTGCAGACTACACTTGATTTTCACTCTTTGGCAACAAACATCAGCATGTCCTAATTTAATTTGGGGTCCATGTCTTACTACCTATCCGGTCTACGCATTTTAATTAGGCTAATGGGGCAGATATGAGGAAGGTAGAATATAGAAAGATATGTACCCATATTTACGTCGTGTGAAAGGGCAAAACATTGAGGAAAGACTATCCCAATAAACCTTACCGGGATTCAAGCCCCACCCTCCCCACCATTGGTAAACCAAACCAGATGAACCTGACATTTAGTCCGCGTGACCATCGACTCTGGCACTTTCAATTTCGTTTAGAGCCCCGATCTCGGTCATCGACGGTCTAATTTAGGAATCAGCAACTGATCGATAGCGATCGACCGGTCGATCTCGCGTCAGTTTTCAATCGATCGAATAAGAAAGCCACATCGTCATTTAAAGTCGATCTTACCCACCGGTGTCCGCATGGTCTAAGGCGCTACTCTGGCAATAGATTAGACTGTCGAATATGGGAGATCAGGGTTTGATACCAGTCGGGTGCACTAAGGGTGCTTTTAATCAATTGTTTTTCCACTTTCCCTCCACGCAAATGCTTGTGTACTTCCTCTAAATTAAACCTTTCTAATCCATAACACATTAGTGCAATTTGTACACAGGCGTATAACCATAACGGGTAGTAAGACGCGATACTAAATAAAATAAATTAAAAGCCTGTTCGTACCCCGACACCACCTTAGTCAAAATATTACACACTACAATCCTGATGCTTTTTATTCCCACGTGTGTGCGCGCGCGCGAGGTTTGGGAGTAAAAGGGAAAAGAAAACACCTGCGATATGCCATAAATGTGCGCAATGCATTTGTATTTGAATGATTACTCGACATTTTCCGTGGTGACGATGGGGGACAAAGCGACAAAGTTTATTGTTAATAACGACAGTATGTCCTTTTTATGACAGAATGAAGATTTGTGCACAGAGCTTATCTGTGAAGACATTCTAAAATTATCAAAAACTGTCTTTTTAATGCAGTTTTCATCCCAATATAATTTAATATTTCAACAATGGTCAGCATTAAGGGTCCTACACACACACACACCAACTTGTTGGGACAACCGGCCAACAAGACGATAAATTGTATAGTGTGTAGGCTTGTTGTCTGACCAAAATATAATTTTTTTCAAGTTGGTCGGTTGGCTGGTGGATCGACAACTTCCCCAACCCGGCGCTAGTCAGTCACCGCTTTACAAGCGTTTAGGCGGGTAGAGACACATTGCGCTATTTTGTTCTATTTAAAATGATGTAACTAAACTGAGTAATTCAGAGAAACATTCATAATTCATATTTGAAAAATTAAGAAAATCATTTATATCCAACTCTTTTAATAAAATTACATAGGTGATTTTTTTTTCTTTTTAACAACCAATTTATTACCTACATTTTTCTTGCAATATTTTTATGAATCGATAATGATATTAACGCAAATCCAGTTTTTTGGTATTCGGTTAAAAATGAAAGCATGGAGTGCGTTCGTTCTGAGACCACGACAGCTACGACAAAATGGACCGCTAGTCGGCCAATGTGGAAACTCCCTTCCAATTTGTTTTCCCAGTGGCCGGGCCGACAAGTTGGTGTGTGTCTGTAGGGCCCTTTAGGAACTTCTATTAACTCTTTATCTCCATTTATGTTTAATTAGAAATGATCCACGTGCAATAGTTTTCGTGTAACTTTACGATTTCTAGCCAACTGTATCACAGAGTTGATGGGCATTTGATGCACGCTCTTAAATTATATAATTGAGTAATTTCTTTTAGGTCATGCGGCCACCGAAGCGGGTACTTTAGTAATTGCTTATGCCTTATCATCAAGGCCGTAGTCAGGGGTGTTATTTGGTTTCAATCCCCCCCCCGAAGGTTGACAGTAAAAAATTGATGCTGCCTTATTTTCAATTTTAAAAAAACTAGAAGAATACACAAGTATATAATTATTCTAATGTTTAAATATATTTAAAAAAATAGTTTATCATTGTGTTTATTATTCAATATTCAAGCAACAAAGTTGGGTAGACTATGATAAAATATTTACAAAGGAAAAAAGAAGTATAAGTGTGTGTGGGAAGAACTGTGGAAGCTTGTTGATTGGGAAACAGAACCTTTTAACTGGAAAATTTTAGAATGAGGGTCTAGAGAACTAGTCGCAAATGAGTCACCAAAGAAAGAAGAATGAAAGAAATGAGATCAGATAAGGGGAAAGAGGGTCTATCTATCAAACAGCTTACAGTAATATATAAGAGTCAAAGTCTTCAACACATTTGATCAAATTTTGGGCTATGGAGCAAGGTGTATAGGGGGGGGACTGAACCTTTTCTACAAGCACAAAATTTTAAACCTATACCGGTAGCTTTATTAAAGAAAAACGAAATCATCTTTAAAATTATCTCTGTTGAAATCTCCCTCCCTCCCTGAAACCACACAAACCCCACTCCCGGGTTCTGCCTCCACTGGGTAAGATTTTATTTAAGAAGCAATGTAAATTTTTAGACTTGGATGGAGGACACGCTATTAAAGTTTATAAATATCAAACAAATTTAAAGCACTTACTGTGTTTAATCTCTGCCCTTAATTACAATAAAAACTAACTTCATATAGCTTCTAGAGGAATTTAATTTTAGTAATCTTTCTTTCCTATGGCCGTTAGGGGCCTGTGCCCCCCCCCCTTCCACACCGCACTTGATATGTTGTCTTGGCTACTGCTTTGCTTACTATCAATAGTTTATAGAACCAATTATATTAAATTGTTCTCGACATCTAAAGCAATAATTAATGTGTTCATGGTTTTTAGAAATGTGTTACCAAATAAACCAATGAACTGGAAGTTTAACCAATAATATATGCTGAAGCAATGGATAACATCTATTTTGGCTCTGGCCTCAAGGTCATACTAAAAATAAACTATACGGTGGAGTCATTGACGTTGTATGAGTGTATGTTTACGACCGATGACGAATGAGAATATCGCTTGTTTCCTACACATAATATTCATAATATATCATCTTGGTGATAATGTTAACCACATAATTATTGTAAGAACACACAGATGGTGTGGAAACTAATAAAAAAACGAACACATCTTACAGTCACACGCCTCCTTGTTATGAATTCTTGGCATCGCTCGACAAACATCGCCTTGGGCCAGGTCTATTCCCGTTTTTCTCCGAGAGCGAGGGGCTGAGCAAAAAAAAAAAGTTGGAAGTTTTCCCAGTGGACGAGGGAGGCACAACTAGAGAAACGTGTGTCAGTCGAGGAACGGATTTCGTCGGCGATACGACAACAAGCGAGCGAAATAAAGAGAAAGAGAAAATAATACGAAACGATAGGTGAAAGAAGGGAGGGGAAAAAAATGGTGCAAAAGGTAAACGAAAATAGTCCAAGCATGGAGGGATACCACGACGACAATAATAGAAATTTTGAGTCTGTTGACGACCTGTCATATGACTTAACAGCGAACGTGGATTCCAAAAACAACCGCGCCGGGGGGACTTCAAGGAGGAACGGCCATACAGTCCACGACGCTCGAACGAAGAGCTATCGCCACACGAGGAACATGAATGATTTGCCACCGGAACGGTTATCTCAGCAAAGAAACGTGAATCGAGAAGGGCATCGTCCCTCGGACGAAGGTGGAGGAAGCGTGGGAAGCAATGGTAATTTAGAGGACAAATACGCTTGGTCCTGTCCCAAAATATGCATAAAGAACATAAAGGATAGCCATCCTGTCGTCACTGTTGACAAAGGTGCTATGATCTCTTCACAAGAGAGCGATGGCCATCCTGTCATAAGATTGAGCATCAAAAAACCGAAACACTGGAAGTTGAAGCTGACAACGTCCGCGTCGTCCCCGTCGGTGTTGATGCCAATCATCCGTCTGGTGAACGACAAAGGGACCATCCTTTTGGACAGTGACCGTTCAGAAGCTGCTAGCGAGAAGCAGGGGTGTGGTCTTATAAGCGGAGGAAAAGACAGCCGTTCTGGAGGAAGAAGGGTTTGTCCCGTCAGAAATGTGAGGCGCTCAGCAAATGTCTTTGATGAAGGTGTGAGGGGTGAGTTTAGTTGTGTTTCTAGAAAGTCATCTGACAAGAAAACAGAAGATGAGGGTGGAAAGCGGAAACCGTTACCTCCTAGAGATATTTCGTTAAAACAAAAGACAAGTGGTTCCTTCGTACATAACTTATGGTCAGACCAAGACGAAGTAATTGCCGCGAGCAGGTTTAAGAACGAGGGTGTTTTATTGAAACGGCGAGAAGGCTCTTTTACCTCGAACGTGAAGCCAGCTCGACCTATCACAAGAAGAGAACAAAGGTCAGGGGACAGCGCACGAGGTCTTAAGAACGCCGGGGACACCTCGGCCGTCGCCAGCGAAGGGTATATGTCAACCAGGAATAAGATAGGCCTGAGGAGTAAGAACGACTCGGGTGTTTGTGATATTACGTCGTTCAAGGGAGGGTTGAAGAGGTTCGGCAAAGGACGAGTCTACGTCCCACCGCGTGCGGACGAAGAGAGCTCGGACGGCGCATCTTCATCGTCGTCTTCGATGTCTCTGCCGCTGGACGCCTGGAGAAAGAGAAAAAGACGTCGTCCAAGGAAATCGGGAGACACCGCAGGTAGGGTAACGTGTATCAGTTTTTACTCCTGTTCCTCTTTTTAAGAAGCATGCAAATGAATGCGAGAGAGGAATGCGTTATTATAGCAAATAAGATGCCCCGAGGAATTATCTTATTTTAAACAATTTTTTGAGCAGTGTGTAGGGGTGGACGGAGCTAACTCATTAACGCTATGTGCTATTATTATTTTTTATTATAAATCTTTTCTGTGCGTATTACTACCTGTCCGGGCTATACACACTAAACTACACTGCTTCAGTGGCCGCATGATCTAAGGCGTTGCTTTCGAAGTAGTATAGACGGCCTATGACGGGGAGATCGAGGTTCGAATCTCAGTCAGGTGTAATGATGGTGGTTTTTACTAAATTATTTTCCACACACTCTCTATATATATGCAGATTTGGGTACATTTCATATAAATATAGCCTTTCTAATCCCTAAAACCATTAGCGTAATTAGTACATAAGCGTATAACCGGGATGGGTAGTAAGACGCGGTACTAGGAAAGAAACTACACTGATGTCTAGTGTAGATGAGGGAGGTTTAGTTTAGATTTTAGAGGAACTGTGTCCAGATTGGTATATTATGGGAAACTATGTAAGAAAAACTTCCCTCAGTGCACAGAGAGGATATTTGACCCTCAAACTCCTCGTTACCGACAAAACAGAATCGATGAGCTTGACGTAAACACGTGTACTATTTGTAACGTTGTTTAGCACCACGTCCTGCCACCCGTTCGTGTTATATACACCTATGTACTGATTAAGCTCATGTGTTAGGGGTAAGAAATGTTAAATTTAGAGGAAGTGTACCCGCACTTACGTACAAGGAGATTGAAAAACTGTTTAGGAAAAACCATCCCCAGTTCACCCAACTGAGATTCGAACCTCGATCTTCCTGTCCTCGACAGTCTGGTTCAACCCGAGACTAACGCGTTAGCCAACTACGCCACCGAGGTGGATCTTATCATTGTAAAGCTGTATTAATATTAAAGATACAAATCTTTTATTTGAAATATATTTTTATAAAACCAATTACCAATAGTTTCTGAGCTATCATCAAATATAAAATACTTTTTAATTCAGGTCTTTGAAAATGAGTTTGATTCTTATGCTCTTTGGTTAACAAAGATGTTTCTCTTTTCTTAATTTTTCTGTAACAGATTTCCTATTTCCTAATGCCATAGAGTAAGTGAGTAACAGTGTATATTATTTCATTTACGATCTTTGATGTGGTATTTCTACAACAATGTATAGAGCTATTATTTCTTTTCACAGAATCCTACGAGTTTTTAGTAAATGTTTATTTTAAAATAAAATCGAGAGAAATTATGTGCGGTGTACAGTACCATTTATTTTTAGCTAGAAGTATTTAACAGACACTTACTAATGTAAATATCTATATCGTTACACAAATGAAAAACTAACTTTGACTCTTTAAACAGATATGGCATCCAGTATTTGGTCGTTATTTAATTAATGTAAGAGGTGTAACCCTTAATTATTCAAGTATATAGTTTTAACCCATCTCAGGAATCTAACTTGATACCCTCAACTCAGTAGGGAGACGTGCTAACTATTATAACATCTGAATTAAGGGTCTGAGCCGCACTTTATGAAGCTAAGTATTTTATTTTGATACTTAAACCAGTGTCTCAATAATAAAAACCTCTCTTAGCTCGTAGTTGAGAGAGCAGTGTTACCACAATTCTTCACGCAGAGACCAATAATCAGGGGTGTCACGCTTGGAATAGGGGTAGGCGTTTGTAGGAGTTGGTTCACCTTCCACCCCTCCCAAATCTTGGGAAAGTCAAGATCTTGAGTTGTGAAAATTCTAGAATAACTACTCTGTACCACAGTACTTTCAATTTTTGAAAATACTTTACCGCAGACATGTATAGACAACTTTTTTAATTTTCCTAACAGTCGATCCCTAACCATTCAAAAGTTCCCAACTTCCTAACTTATCAAACATTGAAAGAAGAATATATCTTCCTTAGTAGATTGTATATAAAGGTTAGTTAATTAAGTTGGCTAGTAGCACCGTTGTCTCTGATTACTAGATTTAAGGCTACTATTACTAGCCTACTAGACACAACGCTAAGAAGGGTTTAGGTAATCTTTTAAATTAACCACTTGATAAAAACTGGAGTTTTTAACGAGCCGAAACGTTCTAGTATTCCTACACGCTATGATGGGGAATGTCAAAACAAATAATACTTGTAACTTGAAAAATTCGTAATAAACAATTAACTTTAAAAATACAGTTACCTAAAACCTCATTTCAAGGCCCAATCACCACCTAAAATTTTACAATTTCTGGGGGGGGGGAGTACCTTGCTATCCCCCCTAATAACTGGGGGTTATTCTATATCTATAGATCCCACGGTGTTCTCAACATGTTCCTTGTCACCTGGTTACCTGGGATTTTTTTTTTCTAATTTTAGAATCAATCGCCTCGAGTTAAGAAATTTAGTGTCTCGACCCCCCTCCCCTTCCCCCAAATATATTTCTTGCGGTGCCCTTGTCAATAATATTTAGAATTAGCGTGGAACGAAAGTAGATGAGGCACTAGTGGGTTTGGGAGTTCACTAAAAGTGTGTTAAGCACCTTGTATTTTAATTTTTTCGATTTTTTAGCACCGTGTCTTTCTAACCGTTCGGGTTTAACGGCTTTGTACCTTTTAAAAGTCATTTATACTCTATTTGAAATGTCATATTTACTGCGATAAAGATAAAAAAGTGTCCATTATAATATGTACTAGTCACCTTTGGATGTATTCCCTTCTTGCTCTGTGACAGTGTTCTTTGAAGGAAACCTGATTTTCTGGTCCAACAAGTAGAGCAATATATCGAGACTAGAGCTTAATAATTCTGATAGGTTGAAGTTGATTGATCCTTTCAACAGGGGGCGTAGCTCAGATGGTAGAGCGCTCGCTTAGCATGCGAGAGGTACCGGGATCGATACCCGGCGCCTCCAAGTATACATTTTTATATCTTATATAAAAACTTAAGTCTTATCACTTGAATCTTTTTTTCTAACAGCTTTGATGAAATTGTTTAAAATTAATGTAAAATTAAAGTTTAGTTTAAACATTCCTTTGAAGGGGAAAATAAATATAGATTGAATTGAAAGATAGCTCATCGCAACCAAATAACAGTAGAATCCCGATTATCCGATATTCCGTTTTATCCGACATATATAATATCTATACAACGTGCTATTGTCGTGATCTCGTCGCAAGAAAGAGAAACAAAGCTGGGAAACAAATTTCAACCCCTAATTACTTTCTCTCTATCTTACAGGTAGAGAAAGTATGGTGATCGTCAAAAAAATCGAATTCGAGATTTTGATGAATTTTGACGTTTCATAACTCCCTGAATCCGAAAAAGTGGTTTTTGAATTTCCGTCTGTCTGTCTGTATGTCTGTCTGTACCTCCAACTAGAGCCTAAACTATTTTACCGATTGAGCTGAAACTTGATATCTAGGGTTTTCATAGGGTTGCCC
>CABFWO010001879.1:16139-31725 GCA_902155825.1 Timema genevievae
AGAAACTAAACAACTTATCATTGCAAAATTGTAGGACTATTAGAAATAAAAAACTTTTATTTGACATATATTTTTATAAAAGCAACAGTTTCTGAGATATTTGCAAATATATTAATACAATTTTGTGAGCTTTAGTTGTAAACATATACTACTTAAGTCTTAACGCAATAATTCTCCAATGCCATAGAGTAATTAAATATAAGTATCTAAAAAAGTATGTTATTTTTCCTTAAAGCTCTTAGGAGAAATGTTTGCATAGCAATGATCTATCTCCATTTTAGACTCAATAGTCAATATTAACATTTTTTATTGGTCAAAATGTATAAATGAATAATTAAATATCAATTCGATGACTTGAAGATGTGCAACACCTTATAAAATGTTAAAACTTTAACCAGAAATCGAAATTTTAATACGAAGTGTTGACCCTTGTGGAAGACATTAAACTGTTTGAAATGTTCTTAGGTGGACAGAGATTCGTCTCTTTTCTCATTGATTATATATCATTGTATATTATTTTATGCGTGTTCTTATGTGGAGTGGTGATGATACAATGTACATTACTCCGTTCAGAAATCTTACGAGTTTATAGAAAGAGAGAGAAAGTCTGTGCGGTGCGCCGTACCATTTATTTTTTCTAAACAGTGACTTTTGCATTTTTGCATACTACAGTATAATACTAAAAGCGTAATTTAATTAATTTAAAATCAATTGTTTCGTTTATATGAATAAAATAATAGTTTTGTAATTTATTGCTTAATACTATGGAGTAATTACTCATTTTTGTCATACATATTCTGCACTCCCGTTTAATTTTGATTTGTTTCATTCCAGCCCTTCCCCTTGTTTCCGTATAATCTGACATTTTAGTTAACCGACCATTTGTCTGTCTTCGCGTTTAGGTCATACAATCGGGACTCTACTATACTTGAATCGTTGAAGATATCTTATAAACGCTTCACGCGTGGATCAAAATTATGTTATCTGACGTTAGTAGAGACATATTGATAAGCCATGAATGTCTGTCCATGCTATTAATACAACCTAGACCCGCTTCAATGGCCGCATTGTCTAACGCGCTACTCTTGTAGTATACAATTTTGCCAATGACTGGCAGATCAAGGTTCGATTCTTAGTCGGGTATACTGAGGGTAGTTTTTCCAAAATGTCTTTCCATTCTCCCTCCACGCAAATGCAGGTACACTTCCTATAAAGACAACCTTCTTAATCCCTAAAACCCATTAACTTAATTAGTACACAAGCGTATTACCGGACGGGTAGTAAGACTTGTGGCTAAAAAAATAAATACATATAGCCTATATCGAAGAACTTGATTATAGTTTATAAATACGGATCTTAATTATCTTGTAGTTAGAT
The DNA here is from genome assembly GCA_902155825.1 of Timema genevievae. Taxonomy (NCBI): domain Eukaryota; kingdom Metazoa; phylum Arthropoda; class Insecta; order Phasmatodea; family Timematidae; genus Timema; species Timema genevievae. Next base: position 17,517 of record CABFWO010001879.1, read on the forward strand.
TCTAACCCACACTGGTGGTCGAGTGGTCTAAAAAGTTAGACACGCATCTCATAAAGTTACCGTTTAGGCCGGAGTTTGAATCCCAGCCTGATGCAATGGAAGTGGGCTTACCATATGTGATTTATCCCAAAGTTTTGGTCAATGAAAAATTTATCAAACTGGAACTAGTATCGTCTCGGTCATAAACATTCGTAATCAGCCGCAATACCGGCAGTGCAAAAAACACTTTTGTCGTAAATATCTATAGAAATTTAATCACCTAAGGCGTCATACTCACAATAGACTACACTGCCGATGATGGGGAGATCAGGGTTTTAATCCCGGCCGGTTGTACTGAAAGTGATTTTTACAAAAATAGTTTTCCACTCTCCCTCTATGCAAATTAGGGTATATTTCCTTTAAATGCAATCTTACTCATCCATAGCTCATTAGTGTAATTAGTACATATTATATATACACCCGAGCACTTAGTGAATAAGACACGGTGATAAAAAAAAAGCAATCACGAAAACACACTTATTGGCTTACACGTATGATAATGTGTATAAAATGCTTTCCGTGGGTATTTTTCTTTTGTATATTAATGTAGAGATATAAATTATATATTATTATACAATCAATCTCTAAATTTACGATTTTATTAAATTTTAACTAGTAAAATATTTATTAAATACGTTAAGCATTTTTTTTTACACCGTGTATAACTCACTACCTGTTTGAGCTATACATCAACTTTTGTTTAGCACCGCGTCTTACTACCCGTTCGGGTTATACGCCTATGTACGGGTGTACGAAGAGTTTTTTTTTCAAAATAGTTTTAAACTTTCCCTACACGCAGTTGTGGGTACAATTCTTCTAAATTAAACCTTCCTTATCCCTAACACATTAGCGTAATTAGTAAATGTGCGTACAACCCGAACGGGTAATAAGACGCGGTGATGGTAATATTTCCCGGACGTTTTAATCAATCATAACTTTCTCGCTTAGATATACAGACTTAAATTATTGATGACGAAAGATAAACAGCTATCGGACACCGTGCAGGCTCTAACCACCCTAAATCCCGAGCGTTCATCTGGAATGCTGGAGGTTTGCCAGGAACTTACCTGGAACAAGTTCCTCTACTAGCGGAGCTTATCAGAAGTTTGGTGGTGGGGTTGAACGAGGTCAGAGGGTTGTCTCTCCGTTAATATTAACTAACCACCCAACTCTCACGTTTTGATCCTCTTGTGGGACGTGGAAGGGAGTTAACTAACTCCTCTATTTGACTACTTTATACCACAAATAGCCCGTGTTATATTCTTTGTTTGTTATATTACTACAAATCCACATGTCTGACTCGCTCACTCACTCACTCATTCACTCACTCACTCACTCACAAACTCACTCATACACTCGCTCCCTCCCTCCCTCCCTCCCTCACTCCCTCACTCACTCATTCCCTCTCCCACTGACATTAATGTGTACTCACTTCCAGATGAGCTAGAATTTTAAAATTTGGCAAACCTATAGCTTCTAGCCTGTAACCGACGTGAAAATTCCAAAATATTAAAAATTTTAGTTTCTAACCCCCGAAAATTAAATTAAAATGGTGGAGCAACTTTAAAGTCGGTGCGGTATATACAATACAATACCGGTAACTTTAAGTTATTACGTTCAAAACAACGCTGGAATTACATTGGTTTACATCCACTTGCAAAGAAAATTCACTGGGGGTTGAGGGGCGGAGCCCCCAACGAGCAAAGCGAGTTTTTTTAAAAAATATATATACAAAGAATATAACATGGAATAATACGACGCCTTAGCTCAGTCGGTAGCACGTTGAACTTCTGAACTAAGCGTTCCGAGTTTGATCCCCGGCATGGCTGAATAATTTATCGGTGTTTAAATGTCGATTTCCACTTTTACAGTGAGGAGTTAAAGACCGGGGGTGGGGGGGAGGAGGGGGTTTGAATGTTATGTCTGTTCTAGAAATAAGTTAGTTTATCAGTTATGTGTTGATATAATCAATCAATTCATTTAATTCATGTTAAATGCCTCTAATAATAACAATAATAGTAATAATAATAAAAACATGGAATAAACAAAATGTCACAGCATTAAACAGACAAACTTTGGGAAGTTTTAGGGGCTGAGTCTCCAATAATTAATTGTGAGGTGAAAATTTAAGTTGCTATTAGGTCAAATACGTTGTTAGTAAAATTTCGTGACAAGTTTCAATTGAGAGAGCAATATATAATTCTTACAGTACTTGATAAAATACCTTGAAATAGTAAAAAAATAAAAAATAAAATAGTCGACTTTCCTAAAGATACTATAAATCCTGCTTAAGGAATTAGCTCTTTACACTTTGTAAAAAAAAACTATGCTCTGTGTCACCACACTTACGAAATATCCTTATATTCACACAAAAAGGAACAAGATAGACTTTAGAATAAGTTTATTTTATTTGAGATACTCTTTCTGACCCGACTAATTATATAAGCACACGACTTATAAACTAACCTATATTTATAGAACAGACACAACACCCAACCCCCTACCATTAATTCAGCACTGTGAATGTGTAAACCCACATTTCACTAATGATATTTTTTTTGGCCATGCCTGGAATCGAACACGAGACCCTTACTTAAGTAGGCAGACACGATACCAACTGAACTTCGGTGTCATAATTTTAAAGAAAATGTATCAGCATTTTCAGAATTGTAGATTGGTATCCATTTAGGAAAATAACTCTTCAATGCACCCAGCTGAGAATGGAATAGGCCTACTTGGATAAAAAAAAAGTTTTTAGAAATATTTAATGGCATAGAAAAAACTGTTCAAGGAATGAGACGCCACTTTAAAATATAATTTAACATAATACAGAACAAGTGTCCTACTTTCTACTGCCTTAAGAATATATAAATTTAAGGTTTAAGAAAATTAGTAAAAAATTGTTTTCAGTCCCACATAAAAGAGGGAATTATTTTCAAGAAATTAGAAACGTAAGAACCTCTTCTCTAATTCTATTTTATATAACTATCAGTGTAACCCGCAACAGTGTTCCTCCAGACTAAGGCACCAAACACGTCTGGTTTGGTTTTCCACTGATGGTGAGGTCGGGTTTTGAATCCCAGCCGGGTGTCCTAAGGGTGTTTTTTTTAAATTTTAAAGCTTAAATGATTTCCCACTCTTCAGCCACCTAAATGTAAGTTAAATTCCTCTCTAATTCTACCTTCCTCATCATCCTGTCCCAATAATGTAATTGTATTCTGCTGGGCTACCCGCTTCAATGGCCGACTTGTCTAAAACAGTGGTATTCAACTTGGGGGGCACGTACCCCCAAGGATACGTGAAAAGATCTTAGGGGGTATGTAAATATATACTTATATAGGCCTATATTATATCTCTCATTTAAAACATATTATTTAATACGTTAGTTGGATATAATTATTTTTTTATTTTGAATATGTTATTTTGTAGTTTTTGTGTGTAGATTATATAATATCTATAATCTATATATGCACCAATAATTTTGGGGGTACAAAATCGACGAGACATTATATCTGGGTGTACGTGAAAAATATAAGGTTGAAAACCATTGGATTAAGGCGTCAATCTTGTGTTTAGACGGGGAGATCAGGGCTCGAATCCTGGTGGGTCTACTGAGGGTAGTTTTTAATAAATGGTTTCCCACTCTCCTTCCACGCAAGTGCAGGTAGATTACATATAAAATGCTTCCTTCCTCATACCTACCTCGTTAGAGTAATTATCATATACGCGTTTAACTTGAACAGGTAAGAAGGGTGATTTAAAAAAAATAATGCTGATAGTCCAGAAGGGTGGTGCGGTGGAAAAAAAAACAAATTAAATCATTGCTGTGATCACCGATTGTGGTGTCGTAATCTGATTAGTCGGTGAAGGAGAGTCCATATTGACAGGGAGCTGAGTGGTCAGTAGTTCCACACCTACTCGCCAGGAACAGGAGGTAGAACTCACTGAATACGTAATGTGGTCTGGTAAGGGTTGGGAGGGAGGGGGACTGAGTGTAATAGCCAGCAGGGTCTGCGGTTTTTGGTCGCCCTCATTTTCACGCTGCTATCAGTGTAACGCTTTAAAAGCTTTTCACGCATCCTCTTAAGGACCCTTTATTTTATTTAAGGACTAAACGATTTTTTTTTTGTCCAACAGAAGTCTGGACTTGAGAAAAAAAAGGGATGAGGAGAGTTTTAAAGGGAGAGGGGGAGTGGGGATTAGGGTTCTACTGCACTGGGGCATAGAGTGGAGAGAGGATAAAAGGGGTAGGGTGAGGTCTAAAGGTAGATTTTATTTTTATTATTTAGCACCGCGTCTTACTACCCATTCGGGTTACACGTTTAAGTACTAATTATGGGAAGGTTGAATTTAGAGGGAGAGAGAAGAAAAGGGGTAGGGATAGTTTTAAAGTTAGAGGGATAATGGGGTATAAGGTTATGGTTCACGAGAGCATGGACTGGAGAGAGGGAAAAAAATAGTAGAGAGAGGAAACTAAACACTTGTTTTAGATTATATTTTATAATACGTATTTAACGTTCCCTTTCCAAATACAGGCTTATATCTGCAAGTGACTTGCTAGTTATTGTTGGTTGAGGTTCGAATCCCTGTCAGACATACCGACTTTCCCCCCTTCCATTAAATGGTTTTCCACTCTCTTAACACACTAATTCTTGTACATTTAAAATCATACTGTTCTAGTAATTCATGCTTTAATGTAAAAAGGTGGAAAGCACGGACAGGTAATACGAAGATAGACATAATTATAATGAAGGTCAGGGAATCGAATCCTTATCTGAGCACACTTTTAATACAATCATATATTTTTATTTGAGTCATCTCCCAAAGAAGATACAACTAGCTAGGAATTAAGTATACCTTGGAGATACAGTCCTTTTTGCATAGTTAGATTATTATTTGATATCTAGAAATCTACTAGATCTACTTTCACACATTCTTGCATCAAGTCATATGATGTACAGCTGTCACTTTAGATACATTGATATCAAGACTTTTAAAATAATATTAATAGTGTAACGAGTATTATCAATTTTGCTCTCATAAAATATGTTTGTATTTTATAAAAGATTTCGGTCCCGGCATAGATTTATCTGATTGCCAAACCCTTCCTTCACCTCTGACAAGACGTGTATTAATCACAACTTGTGAATGTGTGGAATGCCAGGTCTCCACCCGTGGTCTGGATCCCACGTTAAACTGTAGGTCCTCCATTTCATTTCACAATCACCCTACCATTACACATTAGCGTAAGTGCGTATAACCCGAACGGGTAGTAAGACGCGGTGCTAATAATAATAATAATAATATAAAAGATTCTTCCATGATAAATATCTAAATATATAAAATATAAATATAAATTCTGGTATTTCTGTGAGATAAAATACAAATTAAACCTAGTCCTAGTCCGGTGGAAATTTAGTGGCTACCTTTATTGAGTTTGGATTTTCTGGTGCTTTCACCAAGGTTACAACAGCCCTGAGGCCATTACAATCTCTTCGCCTACGAAAGTAAGGGGTGAGCTACGTGCTTAGCATAAATGTAATTGAAGTTGCCTTCCAACCAGGAGATGGGGGCCGGATCAGCCACGGTGCGTATAGTTTGCCGGGGAGGAGGTTGGGGAACAGATTAATCGACCTATTATTAAGTTTATAAACCGGCCCCATGGTGTAGTGTGCAGTGAACCTGGCTACAAGCCTAGGGGTCCCCGGTTAGATTCCCGGATGGTACCTTGGTTATTTGTCCTGAAAGAATTACCCCAACAGTCATCAGGGTTTGGTTAATTAGGTTTGATTTAGGTTTAAGTGCTTCTACTGGCTCCACGCCCTCATACTCAATATCATCATCATCATCTCATTGTTACATGGAAAGAGCCTCCACGGGAAGGATGTACGATTAGTACATTTGGACGTCACCTGGGTAACGGTAAATTAGTATTGGCTAATCTTTCCACTACTGGGCCCCGATTATTGTAGTCCAGACGCGCAATATTATATTATCACCGGCGCCCATTTATTATTATTAACACCATAGTAAATTTATTATTCATAGCACCGACACCAATTTGTTATTATTTGCACCATCACCACATTTTTATTTTTAGCACTGTCACCAATTTATTATTCTTAGCACCATCACCAATTTATTATTATTATTAGCACCGTTACTAATGTATTATTACTAGAACCTCATCAATTATTACTAGCGCCGTAACCAATTGACTATTTTTAGCACCAATACCTATATTTTAAATATTAGCACTGGTACCAATTTATTATTCTCATCACCGTCACTAATTTATTATTATTAGAATCCTGAATAATATTAATAATACTAATTATTATTATTATTATTAAAATCCTGAATAATAATAATAATAATAATAATAATAATTATTATTATTATTATTATTAGTAGTAGTAGTACCAACACCAATATATTATTATTACTATAAACGTTACCAATGTATTATTATTATTAGCTGTAGATCGAATCCCTGCCAGATGTACTGAGGTTGTTTTTCCTTAACGGTTTCTCATTCTACATTTACTAAAATTCTTCATTAATAAAAAAAACTACAGGTTTAGTAAAATTATTTGCTATTTTAGTTAAATTGGTCTCACTACTGTACCAAGAGTTCGATGTCCAGCATAATTGAAAAGATTATTATATGAAAAACTGTGACTTTCTCTTTCACAGGGTTGAACTAACGGTTGGAAAACTGGGTGTTATGTCTGTTATAAAATTAAGTGTTTTAGTAAGTCTCGTGCCGATAAAAGAAATCTACACGTCTCATTCTTCAAGATATTCTCACATTTTACTACACTAACGAGGTTGTAAAAAGATGTTAAAGTTTGATAGAAAATCTACCCGCCATTTGTGTGAGAGTAAAGCGGCAAACCATTTAAGAAACATTATCTCACTTCAACGGACCAGAATTTGAATCCCGACCTCCGTATCAAGGGATCATCAACAAACCACGTGACACTTATGAGAAGGTAGGGAGGGATCTCTACTGTCTACATGGTGTTACATGTATGGAGAGAGGAGAGTAGTTTTGGTACGTCACAGTGTTATGTAACACAGATCTTATACGTATAGTACATGTTTTTTTTTCATTAGCACCCCATCTTATTTCTCGTTCGGGTTATACGCTTATGTTATAGTTACGCTAATATTTTTAGGTATTAGGAAGGTTATATTTAAAGGAAGTATACCCGCATATGCGTCGAGGGAGAGCGGAAAACCATTTTGGAACAACTATACTCAGTACACCCGACTGAGATTCGAATCTCGATCTCCCCGTCATCGGAAGTATAGTCTACCGCGAGAGTAGCGAGAAGTGGGTATTTACATGTTGAGAAAATATTATTAGTATTAATGTTTTCACCGTTAGTAAACACTATACAGAATCCATATACTATAAAGCCACATGGCTGACTCACTCACTCACTGACATTAATGTTTACCCACTTCCAGATGAGCTAGAAACTTGAAACTTGGCAAACTTTTAGCTTCTAGTCTGTAACCTACGGTAAAATTCCAGAAAGTTAAAAATTTTAATTTCCAACCCCCGAAAAAAAAATTCAAAATGGTGGAGTAACTTTAAAGTCGGTGCGGACCTTTCTTTGGAGGTCTCTTGTGGTTAAACGGTAAGACCTATCAAAAAACGGATTGCACCAGCAGCTACGGATTTGGCGAGATCCACAAGTTTGATCCTATTACTTTTTGTCGTATCTTCATCGGTTATACCTTAAATAAAGCTAGATTTTTTGATTTTAGGTAAATTTTGCACATTTCCCCACACATTTTTTAAAATTTTCTGACACACTTATGGAACATTTAGAAACATAGAATATGTCAGGCATATTGGCACATCTAATTGCCATAAGCGTGCCAAATTTGATGATTCTAGCTGCTATATAATTATGGAGAAACTAAAATAATGTGTGAAAAATACAATAAAATACCGGTAACTTTAAGTTGCTACGTTGAAAACAAAGCTGGAATTATTTAGTTTACATCCACTTGCAAAGAAAACTCACTGGGGGTTTGGGGGCGTAGCTCCCAACGGGCAAAGCGAGTTATATATAACTTCCAATTCTGAGTATTATTAAATCTGAGTTTCTCTTTTAGTGTCATTAAAGTTTCCCTATGAAACTATGACATTCACTTTTGATGTGAAAAGTTACTTAACACAGGTAGGAGGAAAGCTCAGTATAAATATATACTTGATGTTACATAGGAGGAGGTAAAAAAAGGTTAAGACAAAAGCTTTACGTGATTATTTATGCTAACCCCTAAGATCAAACAGAACTTGATGAGCTTCACGTTTAGTGCACCTGTCCCGGTGTGGGTGTCAATTCATTAAGTACATATTAAGAACTTGAAATAATAGTTTAAAAATACCTATGACAGTATTATGGAGGGAGTTTATGGAAAACAAGTTCAAGGCAGTATTTTTGCAATTTTTACATCTAAACTTTTTTTGGTCAAAATATTGCAAATAATTCACCAGTGGAAACATATAGTTTTAATTTTTTTTTCACATGGTGACCTCAACAGTTGTTGAATATCTGTCAAGGGTGTCCATGTATCTAATCTTTTTATTTAAAAAGTTTCTCATCCAATGCCGTTATGCTCATGACAGATATTCATCAACTGTGAAGAAAATTAAGCTATATATTATTTATATTGGAGATTTTTTCTGCAATAATTTTTTAAATTATTATTATAAAAAGTGAAAAAACTGCCCCAACTCACGTTCCCTGTTCTACCCCTTTAAAACGTATGTGCACTCTCACCCTGTATTTGCCGCTTTGAAAGTTTCAGTGACCCGGAAATGACCCCTCGTGTCTAGGCGATGTATTCTTGAGAAGGCCTTGTTTAACAGAAACACGCAGGCCACATAATAATATATAGTCGGTCTATCATTGATTGACGCTTTTATGACACTTATAGTTTTATAATAAGATTTTTGTTATTATTTAGCACCGTGTCCTACTACCCATTTGGGCTATACGCTTAAGATTTTATTATAAAGAAACTATTTTAAAAATAGAATCATTTATTTTTTGTGTCGTCAATATTGATATTAATTTACTCTATTATTGGTGCTGTTTGATAAGTAGAGTGTCAACTGTAACATGACCTGACGTATGACTACTTGAAAGTAGATCCAATAACATTTATAGCTATCAGTTAAAGACCTTCCTATGAAAATTTACTGTACCTCTATACTCCAAGAATAGTGGTCTGCAACCGTCCCTTTAAATCAGAGGCCCACAAAGTTTTTGGTGGAAATGTTACTTCTAAAACTATACATTAGTTATACCATGATTTTGGTTGGAAGTCCGTTCTGTAAGCCCTTTTATCCTACAAAAATACTTCAGTACAGTAAGATTATGGTAAGAAATAGGGCCTTCCAAAACTGGCTTCTTACTAAAATCAAGGTATAGTTTGTCGTATGTCACACAGACATATTTGATGGGTTTAAGTGGACATATGTATTTTTTTTTAATTTAGAAAACTGTACTACTAGCTAAAAATCGTTGGCCCTGCATTTCACGATGTGTGCCTTTAGGAATTTGAGATTTATTGTTTGTATTGAATTTCGAGCCCTTGTTGAGTAAACTGGTTGGTTATTAAAACATTTTATGTACAAAGCACAAAATATTATAGTTCTAGGGCTCTTTTCAAACACTAAACATTTTCATTGAAACAGATTTTCTTTCTCAATTATATATTATAAAAAACATACAATAAAAGTCTCAATCTGTTCACAAGAAATTCGAGGTCTACTGATGGGCCTTGGGCCTCACTTATAAAACCCCCACTTTTTAGACAAATAGTGGCTATTTTGACAGCTGAAAGATAAATACAGTGACCTTTTGTCATTGTTGGGCTACTCCAACATATATATATATATATATGTGTGTGTGTTCTAAAAGTGTCAACATATTACGTACGACCTTAGTAGCTACTATCAATTTTCTCCACCAGGGGAATGGCGTGGCAGGGGGGAGGAGGGAGTAAGAGTTGGTTGGTTGGTTCGGGTTGAGGGGGTGGGGAGGGGGTTAGGAGGGAAGGGTTGGGGGAAGACTTACACATTTACTAGGCGAGATGAGAAGACCTTGCCGTAACACGCGACTTACAAACTTGTAGTGGACTCGATACATTTCATCATCGTAGAATTAGGTAAAGTCGAGTCAAATGGAAACTAGTCTCTTGGGTTGTGGCTTTTGGCATCAAAAAGGGTGCTCTAACACACGGCCCACGGAATAAATTTTTTATATTGTAGCTTGCTTCGGTGGTCTAACGTTTTGTGGAGCCATTTTTGTAATAGATTGGACTGTCGTCGACGGGGAAATCGGGGTTCAAACCCCAGTTGGTTGTACCGAGGGTGTTTTTTTTCTGAATGGTTTTTTTACTCTACCTCTAAGCAAACACGTTTAAATTTCCTCAAAATATACCATACTAATCTCTACCAAACTAATTGTAATTTTAGAATACATTTTTGTATTGCTCTGAGGCACTGTTAAAATAATTCTTGATGTTTGACAATAAATAGAATTAAAAACACAAATGTAGATCTATTAAAAAGGGGTGGAATATATTAATTAAATATATATTGAAACAATGAATAATTTACATTTAAATTCTTAAATAATAAAATTGTTACTATTAAAACGAGGAAATAGTCAAAACTTTATTTAAAATGTTTATAAAGTTTAATTTATTAAAAATGCGTAACATTTAAGAAAATATTAGTTATTTAAACAGTTTAAAAGAATTTACAATGATAAAAATATATTGATTAATTGTATAAAAAATAAGTAGGCCTACCTTATCTATCAGAATTGATTTCTTTGATTTAGGGGTCATCCATAAATCACGTAACGTCTTTTTCTTACTTTAACTACCTCCTCTTCCCCTCACGTAAAAGTATACATTTAAGTTGACCCTCCCTCCTCAAACCTGTGTTAGTAACTTTTCACATAAAGAGTGAATGTCATTATTTCTTAGGGAAGTTTTTGTGACACTAAAAGACGGACTCAAATATAATACTACTCAAGATCGTAAGTTATATATAAGTATGTTTACAAACAATAATAGTATTGTGTCAACATTAGAAATTAAGTATAAGGGTTCGTCCAAACTGACAAGCGTGCGAGCGACTGGGTGGCTATAAACTGGCGAGCGTGCGAGCGAGCGAGTGCGTAATTAGCAGATAGCTCTCTATAGTTATTGACGAGGGGGCTACGAATCTTGGCTCAGTGAAATTAGGGTGGTTTTGGACAAGTGATTTATTGTTGTGGTTTTCTCCTCCTCTCTCCACGATAATGGTGATTCTTATTTGTAAAGGCCTACTTTGATAATATTGAAGTATTTTAACATATCAGTTTTACATATATATATATATACACATATATTCAAATAGGTATGGTTTATGATCTTACCAATTAAATTATGCCGTTAGTAGCAAGTGTGCTAAACCTATCGATAATAATAAAAATGTCAAAATCAAAAGTTTTCCTAGCACTCAATGAACCAACATACAATAATATTGCCTAGCGCCTGTAAACTAGACTGTACCGGGTCGAGCGCGCGCGCTTGAAACGTAGAACCAGTTTTATCTTTCAAGCGTGCGCGCCCCAGTCTGGCCACCTCTCATTACAACCAATGTGTTCTATTTTATATTTTAGTCGCTCGCTCGCTCAGTCTGGCCGCCCTCTTAAGATTTGTGCTACGCAACACAACACTGTGATGTACCCACCCTTCCACCAGGTAACAACACTATGTAGACCAAAAGACCTTCCCACTTACCCCCTCTTCACAACAGCGTTACGTGGCTTATGTACGACTCGCTAAGAGTACCATCTATGAAAAGTTTATTGAAACTTGTTTTAGTATATTCTGAAAATTGAAAAATGACACCTGGACACGGGAATTGAACCCAGGACCTTTGGATTTGGGTTAGATTCTTGTGTCCAGGTGTCATTTTTCAACTTTCAGAATACAATACCTAGATTCGAGTAAATCCTCAATAAAACCAATATAATAGCATTGGCTAGTTGATTCTTAAAGCTATCATAAACACAACTATAAGTTACTTGCGTATAACTCAAACGGGTAGTAAGACGCGGTGCTAATAATAATAATAATATAAGCTACTCAGAAAAGTAGATTTTTTTCTTTTTTAATACCGCATCTTACTACCCGTTCTGATTATACGCTTATGCACAAATTACGCTAATCTTTTTAGAGGTGAAGAAGGTTATACTTGTAGGAAGTGTACCCTCATTTACGTAAAGGAAGACTGGAAAAACCATTATGGAAAAAACCACCCTCAATACACCCGGCCAAGATTCAAGCCTCAATCTCCCCTTTTATTTTCAGTCAAGTATATTGAGAGAGTATCGCCTTAAACTATGCGACCACCGAAGTGGGTATACGTTTATTATAAGTGTGTTACTATACTGTCACTTTTTTATAAATTATATCTATTTATATTATAAACTATGACCACCTTTGTGGTCAGAATTCCTGGCTACTGATCCAAATGTCCAGGGTTCGATTCACGGCGCTTCCAGAACCTCTTTGTGAAGCATTGGATCTGGAACGAGGTCAATAACAGCCTTGTGAGGACAATTGAGGAGCTAGCTACTTGAATAAACAGGTAGCGGCTTCGGTCTAGAAAACCGAAATTAACGGCTGCAGAGTTTGCTGTGCCTACCACATGACACCCTCTATCTGCTAATGTTAGCACTATCATCGCTAACGGTGGCGGCCGCTCGGTTCGTATAGCTCAATCGTGGGTTCAAGCCATGAAGTTTTTTTAAAATATAAAATATATGATAAAACAGTTGACACCATATTTTTATAAAATGTGTATTATAAATTGCCGCACATTTTCTTCAACGTGACTACAAAAATAGACGCGAATCATGCCAAAAGTATTTACGAATGAACCATGACACTTTTAAAAATGTGGTCACCAAAGCTACTTAATTAAGTAAAAAAACCACTTATTATATAGGTGAAGTGAAGAATTTCTGTCTTCATATTGGACAGTTGCATCTTTAACTGCTCTGCATATATTATATAAATATTATGTTAAATGTTCAGATTTCGTCTTTTTCTTTGATAAAACCATAAGTATGTTCTATAAGGTAAATCTTTTATTAGAATATTTGTAAAATATATTATTTTATAAAATATATTTGATGGATCATTAAAGCTGGCAAGTATTTATTTTATCAAATAACTTTAACAAAAGAAACGTGATAATATAATATCGGACTAGGACAATCGCTAAACACTACTGCTTCTATGTCACATACTAATATCATATAAATTACTCAAATATAAGGTAGCGTGGCCGAGCGGTCTAAGGCGCTGGTTTTAGGCACCAGTCCGAAAGGGCGTGGGTTCGAATCCCACCGCTGCCAACGTTTTGATCTCGGCTATCTTGGTAAAGTTGATTTATTTTGAGGAAATCTTAGAGGGTTCGACTCAGTCATATTTATTTCTGGTTGTAAACTCCGTTTACACGGTATTTCTTTGACGGATTACACTTTGGCTCTATCTTAAAATAAACTCCACAGTGGAAACGAGAAGGGTAATTTTGCTAACTTTCAGCGTAAACGTAATATACATGTACTTACATCTTAAACCACATGACCAAAATAAAGTCTAAATCTATACTTAAATCATTCATGGTGAGCCTGATGTCTTAAAGCACGTGATCTATGGTCACATATGGAGGTACTGTACCTTTAAAACCAAGAAACTGTTACGCCCTCTCTATTACCTCGTAGTTTAAGGCCACCGTAAACAACATAACGAGTATAGAGGGGCATAAGCTATGTGAAACATAAAATAAATAAATAAGGAAATAAGCAGAGATTTTAAAGTAAATAGTCATTTAATAAGCAAGTTTTTTCAACAACATCAACATTGTGGCCTAGACAATCCTAGCAGCGAAAGTATTTGCGAACATAGATTATAGGAAAACATTCTTTGGTAATACACCCTAAACATTATTATTATTTATTAATAATGGTTTAGTAAAAGAAAACCTAAGTTTTACTATGGAAAATTTTCTTGTTACAACAATAAGAACTGGATTAATACCAATGATAAAAGATAACTGCATTTCAGGCTATTCTCA
>CABFWO010001879.1:36239-49260 GCA_902155825.1 Timema genevievae
TTAGCACCGCGTCTTACTACCCGTTCGGGTTATACGCTTAAGTACTAATTACGCTAATGGATTAGGAATTGGGAGGGTTGAATTTAGAGGAAGTGAACCCGCATTTGCGTGGAGGGAGAGTGGAAAACCATTTAGGAAAAACCACCCCCAGTTCACCCGACCGAGATTCGAACCTTGATCTCCCCGTCCTCGGCGGTCGAGCTCAACACGACTAGCGCGTTAGCTAACTACGCCACCGAGGCGGGTAGTAATAATTTATAATTAATTCCTTTAACTCTCTATATCGAGCATAGAACAGTAACAAAGCCTTGCTACTTCAGCTAGTCCTTGCAACAAGGACTGTGATTGGTTAATTTCAGATGGAGCGGGCTATCAACCAACCAACCCCATGAATTTCTACGAGCGAGTGGGAAAGAGCCTACCAGGAAGGCACTTTCACATACCTTACAGGGATCTTTTTACATGCCACTTTCAACATGGGACCGACGGAAGCTGTGCTATGGATTTTTATTGCCCAGTTAATAAAAACTAGGTCTTAGCTGGGCTTGAACCCATTGACATCGGGTGTATAACACATATTAATAATTTAATAAGTTTTCTGATATTTTAATAGAAATAATAAGTTAATTATAAAACTGTTAGTAACTGGCTATGATGATATATTGATCTTTAACAGGTTTGAGCTCCAATTTTAGTTAAACGAATGAGAATTGATTAATAGGATTAAAAGTAATTTTTTTAAATTGAAAAAACATCTACAACAAAAAGTCACCAGTCAAACGAATAAAATTGATGGCTTATAATAAATACCGAATATTTCTCCAACAGGATCATTAGTGTTTTCCAACGCTACTAATCTTCTCATTTCACGACACCTTTGCTCATTCGGTAGCGTGTCTGCTTACTGAGCCAAGGGTCCCTTGTTCGATTCCTGGTATGGCCGGAAAATTTATATTCGGTGAAATGTGGGTTTACCCTTTCATAGCGATAAGTTAATGGCCGGGGACTGGATGTTGTGCTTGTCCTGGTCTTAAATTAGAATATAAGGCGTATGAAATTAGGACAGGACTAGTAAGCCGGTAGTGGCGAATAGGTGTATATGGTTTGAATAAAAGGATTACCCTGGTCACAGGCTGGAAACAATAATGGATGTTTAACGAAATTAAGCTTCCCTTATTATTTTTCTCTGAATTTCTAAACCGACCTTATACAGAACGTATGAATATGTTTTAGTATAGTGTCTTCATCCCCCTTCCCCCAACTCTCCATCACTCATCGTTCTAGTGCTTTCTAGCGGTTATATATGGGACCAATTTTAAAATTTCAATCAATGTAGAAGTGAAGGGAACGCGAGTTAAGCTACTCAATTTTGCACTTTTTTTGTCTAAATTTTTTTTTGTCAAAATAAATAAATAATTGCTTAAATATAACTTTTTAAATATTTACTTTTTAATCGTTTCTTGAATGTTTGTCATGAGCATCGCGGCATTTGACAAGAAACTTCTTAAATGTATAAACCAAGAAGGCCTGGTCAAATTATGCAATACACGTGACAGATTTTCAAGAAATTTTGAGGTTACTTGTTTTTTTTAGCACCGCGTATTACTACCCGTTAAGGTTATACTAATTACTCTAATGGTTTTAAGGATTAGGAATGTTATAATTAGTGATCTCAGTATGCCCAACCGAGATTCGAACTTCAATCTCCCTGTCAACGGCAGTCTAGTCTACTGTGTGAGAGAGGCGCCTTAAACCACGTGGCAACCGAAGTGGGTTAAGAATTATTAGTATATTGGTTTTGACCAGTTATAGTATATATGTTACTGTCCAAACCCGATTTCAGGACAAACTAGATCGGACTAGGCCAAATCGATACATCCTTCCACTTGTAGGATAAACCAAAATCTCCTGATGTTTTTAGGCAGTACTAATCTTCATTCTTCTTAACCCATACGATGATTCGACCTTGGACAGGTTTCATCATTCACAGTTCACGCGCAAATGTTGTCAGCTAATTTAACCTGACCTAACCTAACCTAACCTAAACCTGGTTTGACCTAATAAAATTGTAGGCTACACTAATTTATCCTATGAGCTAGGCCAAAATTTCGGGATTAACGAATTTAGACTAGGCTAAAATAGTACATCCTGAGGCTCTTAGGATGTATTAATTCGGCTTAATCTGATCTAGTTTGTCCTGGAATCGGTTTTGGACGGTAACATATATATTCATAGTAATGAGAGCATCCTAAATTAAATTTACTTTCATTCAAGTTACACCCTGTGGTTAAATGGTTTAAGTCACAAGTCTTGAAATATAATGTACCTATTGCTGGGGATGGAAAGGTTACGGTTTGAATCTCAATTTGATTACTTGAGGGGTGGTTTTCAACAAGTAATTTACCATTGTGGTTTTCCCCATCCTTTTAATTGTAAATGAGGGTGCACTTCATGTAAAGCCCCTTTCTTATCTCTCCCTAGTATATATATAACGTTTAATAAGCTCAGTGTTTAAAATTGTGTAGCTTTTTTTTATCTGATTAAATACAAGTTTTAACAGAACATGTGACCACCGAAGCTAGTTTGAGGTTACTATGTTTTGAAAACTAAATTAAATGTGTCTACTGAAGTAATGTTATTTATATATTTTACCCAAAAAACTTTTCTGGTATAAAAACTGAAAAAGAAATTTACCCTAATTCTACCTCAACCCCTTGGAGAGAGTAATATTGTGATACCGGTAGCAAGAACATCGAATGGATCAATTTCGACGTTTAATGACCCATGAAAAAGGAAGATTGATTTTAGATGCCATCTGCCTGTCTGTCTGTAGCTCAGCTGCCTAAAGCCGAAACCATTTTACCGATTGGGTTAAAACTTGGTATCTGGGGCTTTCATAATGTTACTTTGAGGAGATTTGTAATTAAATATTTAACCCTAAAATTAAGGGTAGTTTACCGAAAGGGCAAAAAAAAATTAATCTCAAAATCAGCTCTAACAATTTTGATTGAATTTCGTATCAAGGCATTATTTATCATTACAATTCTTATTTCCCCATAAAAATGAATTTGAGGGCAACTTACTAAGAGTTCATTTCCAATTTTGATCATATCCCCGCAACTATTTGAGATACGAAATAACTTATCATTGAAAAGTTGTAGACTTAATGTAAGTAAAAAAATTTTGTGTTAAAATAATTTTTTATAAAACCAATAATTTCCGAGATATCAGCAAATATATTCTTTTTTTAATTGAGGTCTCAAAAATTGGGAATTTACTGTTATGCTCTTTGGCGAACAGAGATTTTTTTTCTCAATATGTGTTTGTAAAAGCTCATATTATTTTTGTTCTTTAGCTGAGTTTTTTTTACTAAACAATGTCTCCATTTTTAGATAAAGGAGAAAGCAAGTTTTTGTGGTGCATCGTACCATTTAACTTTAATTTTCTAGCTTGTTATTCGATTTTATATATTCAACGTTACTTATAGGACCGGCCAATGTTTGTGATTCAGACTGTACGTCTTTTTTTTTATTCGCTTCAAAGGGTTAGTTCTATCAGGTAGCACGTGCAAAAAGTGTAACTTAATGTAATTTATGTTGGGGTCGCTGAGATAACGATGAAAAAAAATCACCAAATAATTCATTGCTCTTGTTCTTGCGAATGAAGAAGAGTAAATTTAAGGAGAAGTTTCCTTTCTAAAATATTATGTTGACCACGCCTCGAAATATCAGCTAAAGCAAAAATATTTAGTAAAATATTTTTTTCTAGCCTTCAATCACCATCCCTTATCTTCCATATTCTTCACTCTCCATCAATCCCAATATCTACCTCTTCTCCATTCCTCCCAATCAATTTTCCCTTTTCATTAGTTTATCTACCTCTATCCATCCTCCCCTTCAATGTACTCAGGATAGTTTTTTCAAAAATGGCTTTACACACTCCCTCCACGCAAATGTGGGTATACTTCCTCTAAATATAACCTTCCTCATCCCTAAAAAACACTAGCGTAATTAGTACATTAGCCTATAATCCGAACGGGTAGTAAGACGTGGTGCTAAAAAAGAATAAAAAAAATATCGATATTCCTTAATAATTCTTACATATATTCTTCTCTCCTTTATTCTATTTAATAACACTTTTATTGTGTCTCTTGCGTTAAACGTATATTTTAAAAAATGCTACAAATATATTTTAATAAAACTTATCAAAAGTAAAAATACTATTCAAACTTTTGAATATATGTGAATTTAAAATGTTCAAGAATCAGTAATCTGTAAATTACACACAAATGTTTTATTCTTTGAAAAATAAGTGTGCAATATTATTTATAACGTAAAACACTACTAGAATAGGGATTTAGATCAAAATTGATATGACCAATTTCTTAGAAATCTCAAATCTTAAAAAAATTAGCCATTTGTAAATTATCTTTGTATTTATCTTTTGCCAAAAAACGTGTATATAGTACTATATGTCATGTAAAACACATTTAATTGAGCAAAATATTTAGAGCCACTTATGAAAAGTTTCAAACCTAAAAATAACCAGTAAAATACGCTTAATTTTAAAGCCAAAATCAATTTTTAAAAAACCTTGAGGTATGATCATATATTATATAAATATAAAGTTTGAACAGAATCCATCTAATCATTTCGGATGTAGCCCCCCACAGGGATAAACAGACAGACATAAGTACAAATGGAATTTTAAAAGATTTTTTTTTATTTGGGGGAACATAAGACGCTAAGATCAATAAGAATATGCAGGTCCAAAACTTTCACGATTAAAATACTTTATCTTTAGGACGACCTCGATGGTCTTGGGCTAAAGCTCTCACCTCAGAGCCCCATGTACGTTGATTCAAACCCAGCCCTGGTCGACGGATTTTTCATAATTGATAAAAATCCGTAGCACAACTTGCATCGTAGGAAAAGTAAAGACGTCGCTCCCATGTTGATTGGGCATATAAAATAAACCTTGAAGGTATGTGAAAATACCTTTCCCAGTAAAATTGGTGGGTCTTTTGCTATCACTCATAGAAATTCTCGTGTGCTGATATAATCAGTCGGTTCAGAAAGTGCACGTTAAATACCTCAAGTAAATAAATAATATTTATCTTTAGTAGTGGGCTATGTATAATAAAGTATTTAATTTTTAATAACGTGGAGGTAACATAAAGTTGTTCTTACATTTACTAAATGTTATTAATCTTAGATTCCATATAAAGCTCGTTATTTTAGTATCTTAACAATTTGAAATAGTTTGAGGGATGTGATAAATAGATTTATTCAAAAAGAACATATCTACTCTGGTTTACGATCATTTTCTCTTAATAAATTTGTCATCCCTTAAAGTAAATACAACAAAAACCAGTGCCAAGCCCTTAGGGAGCGGCCAAACCCCCTTGAACTGTTGAAGTTGAGGGGTTGAAGGTCAGAAGTTTGAGGTGGGGAGGTTGATTCTAGAATAATAAGAAAATGGTGAACTTACCAAACTTCTCGTTTCTACCTCATATGAATTAATATTCCGGAGCAAAAAAGATATGGGACGTCACCTTTTTCATCTTATTAAATTGAGATCTTAAGATGGGAGTGTTAGGGACACCAGAAGAGGGCAGTGTTTATACAGTTTTTATATGAAACCCTTTTTTGCCAAAGAAATCAAATTATTCTTCATTTCAAATATAGAGTTTAGCTTCCTTCACATGGTAACCTTAATGGTTTGAAAACAATTAAGTAAATCTTAATTACTATGTTACAAAATCTTATATTTGAGACTGACTTAAATCATAACTAAAACAACTATATATATAGTGTATGTAGTGTATATATATATATATGTGTGTGTGTGTGTGTGCAATATCTATATATATAAATATATTAAGAATAAATTACTAGACATAACATTTAAAAATAATTAATATTTTCGAAATTAAATTAAATTTTTTAGTTTTTACATGAATCATTTTGATCATTAATTAATTATATTTCTAAATTAGTATATTCTACCATCCCTCTCCCCTCATATTTGTAAGTTAATCCTGAATTGATTACTGATTTATCTCGTTGTTGCTCTATAAAGCATCATTGACCAGCTGACGGTAGTACCAAAACTCCCAGAATGCTCTGCTAGCAACTGTCTCCAGTCAAGTTTAGTCTCAGGGAAAAGAGTGCAATAATCCCACCTCTCGTCATAAATTTTAGCTAGAAAACTTATTTTCTCCCCAGCTTTCAGAAAGTACTGAAAGATCTTAAAAAATAGGACAGTATATTTCCAACTTTCTTTCTTTTTGTTAGGAATCCTTTCAGAGGTCTGAATACAGGAATTGTTTTTCATCTTTTTAAGATTTTAGAGGGATTTAAAGGGAGTTGACGGTAAACAAAAGATACATCTGGCGGGGTGGAAGATGAACAAACAAAAAACAGATGACAATTTATTTTAAGTTTATTATATATCTTTAATATCTGACTTTAGACATTTATTAGTATTAATCAAAGAAATTTTCCGATGGATAGTTAATATATATAATGTAGACCTATGAGTATAATTAAACAAAGAAATTATTTCTCAAACAATATTTAAGTTATCGAGAATATAGCCTTGTATGTGTGTGTGTGTGTGTGTGTGTGTGTGTGTATATATATATATATATATATATATAGCCATATATATATATATATATATATATACACACACCCACACACAGGGTGTATGGAAACTCACAGCCCAAACTGCAAACATAGTTTTTTTGAACCAAGAGTAATACAAAATCCATATACACGTCTACATCCGGAAAACTATACTAATACCATTAAATTGTGTTCAAAGTTTCGGCGTACAGCGCCGGGAGAGTAAAGTTGTGCAAGCATGCGTGTACAACAAGTTGCATAGGAGCTAGGCGCACGGCACTACACACCTTGACCTCTTGGAGCACGGCAGCAGAACATACCACAAATAGTAAACAACACACCAGTCCATTTAGAAATGAGAATACGTTTTGAGGTGTCATCATTAACGGTCCTACAACACAGAAAGTGCTTGCCATTATTACATGTGAAGTGCCGTGCGCCCAATTTCTATGCAACTTGTTGTACACGCCTGCTTGAACAGCTTTGCTCTCCTAGCGCTGCGAGCCGAAACTTTGAACACAATATAATGGTATTAGCATAGTTTTCCTGATGTAAATGTACAGAGATTTTGTATTACTTTTGATTCAATCAAGCCATATGTGCAGTTTGGTCTGTGAGTTTACGGTATATACATACAAGAATATTCAGATATCCGGGCAAATAATTATACAAGCTGTAGGGGGTTAGATGACAAATATTTCCACATGGTGAACTTGGGGTCGGCGACGTCAAATGGCGACGCTACGAGACGTCAAAGTTGACGCTGTATTCACCTCGAGGTTAGGCAACTCATCAATCTTAAGCAATAGCAAGTGGGGTGTGGTGTAAGCTATTACTAGTAGAATGCTAGAATATTTATTTGTTTGAATATATCTCTATTCATACAGATGTTCTGCTGCCAGTGGGTTGCCTACAGTTCCACCTTGCACACAATGCATGTCTGTCATTACAGGTATAACGTGTAATGTCCCTCGGTGTTGATAGCCAACAGTGCACTGGAAGCTATGCTCAGTGTTGCCAACGTCCATATTGGTGTTGTAGCTAAATTAGTACCAGAAAGTTACTAGATTGTAGCTAAACGAAAAATTAAAAAGTCGTCAGATTTGTCGCCAAACAAAAAATGAATAAATTAATAGATAGTTTAGAGCTATTCTGTAGACCGAAGCAATGCATTAGACGTTCTTGCCGTACGGTAGTACAAAAATCAAAACTATACGGCATTAAAATTTAAAATAACTAACATGCAGTTGATATTAGATTAAGGAAAGTCGCCAGTCACCAGATTAGACGCTAGGCGCTAAAAATGAAAACTAGTTGTTTCAGACACGTAAAAGTCGCTAAATTGGCAACAATTATGCTGACAGTTATGCTGACACCATCCTGTGTGCCAAGGGAGGGGGTGGTAGGGATGCCTGTGTTGGTTCGCGTGGCTCGCTAAATGAGCTGCCTACTTCCCAGATGCGTACAGCTTCAACTTTGACGTCTCATTAATCACCATTTGGCGTCGCCATTACGTGAAAATACTTGGATTGTCATTTCCTACAACCTGTATGATTTGTTACCTGGATAACTTAATAACCCTATATAATTATATATATATATTGCTTCAATATTAGTGATCACACGGTTCAAGGCACCATTCTCAAAATAATTTGACTTGCCTTTGATAGGAGTAATATTAATATTGTTACTATTGGAATTCGAATCTCGGTTGGGTGCACTGGTGAAAGTGGGGGGATAATATTCCAAATGTGATTTATTACTGTGGTTTTCCATCTCCTCTCCACGCTAATGCCAGTACTACACCTCTAAGCTACTTCCCCAAACCCTACCACTTGGTTAAAGGCGTTAACATTCATCGAGTTGACATTACAAGCCAAAAGTGTAATTAAGGCGGGGTGAAAGTAAACTCGAGCTAAGCTCCTCGGATTGTCAGTTTTTTACGACAATAAAGTGCTGCCTCAGGATCCGATGTTCGTGGGTTCAAACCCAGCTGGGATTGACGAATTTTCCTCGAGCGATAAAAACCAGTAGCACAGCTTCCTTCGGAGGGGAAGTACTGGCACTATTGGTAGGCCTAGGGATGTGAGAATAGTATCGATACTTTACTAATATTGATATTTTCATTTTGATACTAGTATTATTTTTACTTGATACTTTTACTGATATTAGTACTCACACTCCGGTATCGGAAGAAACAACTTTTTTGCCATCTTCACTCATGGCCCATGCTGAAATTGAATGTTTATTAGCGTGGTCTGTAGAGGAAGAACAATTGACACTATTTCTCAATTTCTCCCTCATTTTCTGAATGACAAACAAGAAGTAGCTTTAGTTGGTATGCTAACCCCTTTTATAATATCCATTATATGATACAATCTATCATACCTTTCAATTTCACATAACATAGACGCGATAGACCTAAATATATTAATATATATATAAATATGGTTAAATCATTATAATTTTCAGTGTTTAAATAAATACGAAAATACAATTATTATCATTATTATTATTATTATTATTATTATTATTATTATTATTATTATTATCATCATGCAAAAGTTGAAATAATTACTTAATAAATAAAAATCCAGATTAAAATTTCGATACCGATACTTACTGCTATCAATACTTTTCTTTCGATACTGGTACGGTATCATATTTTTCTTCCGATACTTTAAATGAGTACAGTATCGATACTTTTCTTTCGATACCACATCCCTAGGTAGGCCCTTTTGTTCTAGCTCATAGAAATTCTCATGTATTGATATAATCAGTTGGTTCAGAAAGTGTACGTTAAATACCCCAAATAAAAAACAAAATAAAAATGTTACTACTTTTTTTTTACAAAAATATTAAGTAGCCTATTGCTTCAGAAGATATATTTAGTTTAATTTTTTTACAAACAATAATCTCAATAGTTTGTGAATGAATATACCTGAAATTCCTCCTTAATTGTTGCCTTTAAATTAGCTGTCATAAGCTAAGAACAACCTTTGAACGCATTACTACGCGGGGTTAAAGAAAACAGAGAAAGAGATCAGATGGGGATCAAACTCCACCCTTTTGAAAATATTGACAGGCGTGATAATTCCACGCCACAAAAAAAATTCGCTAGAGATTCCCTACAACAAAGAGCTTGATTCTATATTTGAGAGGGCAGTATAAGCCCGTCCACCGGTTCTTGTGACGGTGACCTAGTTATACTTTCAACAGTGATCAATATACCCTCCCCAAGTATAGTCCTGGCTGCAACCAGCAATAACAAGAAGAGGGGGGTTATGTACGTCTTCGGTAAGAACTGGGTCTGCTGTATCGACCTGGAACAACCAGCACACACTTGGATTGCAGGGGTGGTTATTTCGACAAGGGATGGGATGAGGATGATTGAAAGGGGTGGAGGAAACACGAACCGCTCTTTTAGGTACCATCACAAACACGGAACGAGAAAGAAATCATCGTAACCGATTTATCAATAGGAGCTAACTTGAAATGTGATTATCAGCGTTTGGATTTTTATGACATTTCGTATATATGATCCCCTTGAAAACAAAAAAGTGGTTTTCACAATGCCGTCTGTCTGTCTGTCTGTCTGAAACTATTTTACCGATTGGGCTAAATCTTGGTATTTGGGGTTTTCATAAGGTTAAGGTTCATAAGATTTCTAACCCTAAATTTAAGAGTAGTTTACTGAAAGGTAAAAAGAGAGAAAAAAAATCGATTTTCTTGAAATTCGCTCTAACAATTTTGGTTAAATTTTATATTTAGACACTGTGTATCATTATAAACAAGATGGCAGCTAACATTTTCTCATGAAAATGATTTTGATGGTAATTTACTTGGGGGAAATTTTCCAATTTTTATAATCTCTACGGAACTATTTGAAATGCGAAATAATTTATCATTTTAAAGTTGTAGTAAAACTACATAATAACTGGAAAAGTACCTAAATTTAAGACGCAAATGCAAGCACGCTAACAGTGGCTCTCTTACGTAGAGGTATTTTTGCAATGAACTCCAGAAGAAATATCTTAAATTTTTGCAGTCCTTTATAATGATTTTGACTCCCTCTGACCTTCAGTCTCCCTATTGTAGCACCAACGCTTTCTAGAGGTGAGATATTGAATCAGTGGACTTAAGTCTATTTTCTAGAGTGATCTTAGAGTATATGCGAGTACATTTTAATAGTTGAATCATGAAGTTAAAATGTAGCCGGAGAAAGGCGAAAGCTATATTTTTTACCCAAAAAAAAGTTGATTAAAAAAGAGAATTTTCCTTGAGAGTAGCAGACTCCACCTCTCGGTGTGACCTAAATATGCAAGTTACGCAGTGCACGGATCTCCCCTGCAGTGTAATTGGGGAGCCATGAATCACCGGGGGAAGGGGGTAACGGGTGAAGGTAAGCACGGAGGCCAGTTTTCCAACACCAGATGCTAATAAAGTCCTTCCTCCCTTTCAAGAGCCATACAACTCTTGGAACCTTCCGCGGGGATGTGAAAATATTCGGAGAATAAATAACCCGTCGTTGAAATGAAATCCTTGAAAAATATTATAAATAGTCGAATAAAGAAAATTGGAGTAAATTAATGGTTTGATTAAAATAATATATATCTCTGCTCCACGTTTAACTAACCGCCCAGGCCAGCCACATATTTACACAAATGAAGATAGGAAGAAGGTAGAAATTAAAGAACATGTACACGCATTTTCGTGGAAGGAGAGTGTAAAACCGTTTATGAAACTCTCATTGCACCTGACAGGGATACGAACCTCAGCCTGCTCATCGAATACAGACCAGATTTAACGAGACTGACTCTTTTGTCTACGGGGATATTGATGTGAAACTAGTTCCGTTTCTACTATTTCTCGCATAGGTGACCGAGTGGACTAAGGCGTTGTGCTGGGTTGCCGTTGACGAGGATAAAAGGAGTACTATCCTTTTGGTTTTCCACAAATAGGTTTAACAACAAGTTAATTAACTATTTAATCTAAGAGCCAGGGAGGAAAATACTTTCTAAAATGTGGGATTCACCTTTGAGTATTTTTGAAATTGTACATTTTTTGGCACATCTTTAGCGCATAAGCTTTTATTTAAAAAAAACTTACGTTAAAAATCTCTTTGGTAGAATTCGGAGATTAAAATAAATAAAATAAATCGCATTCCGTTTTATATATAGGCCAAGATGAAAATATGCCGATTTACATACAAATAATGTGGAGAAATTTAAACATGTAAACGAACTTGCCTGAAATAATCCCTCGTTTGTTAGTCAGTCTTTTGTCTCTCCACGCATTTTAATCCGCAGCGAGATTCTGATCGTTATCATGTATCTATCTGCCGTTCCCTCGTTATTTAAATTGTTGTCTTGCACGCCTGATTGTTTATTCCGTTTCATAAGACAAGCTTATATAACTCAAAAGGACGGAGAAGAAAGAAAAAAAAGCAATTTTTGTATGAGTCAAATTACGTCAAACGTTTCGTTTAACAAAAGTCTCCAGAAAATGTAGAGCTAAAATGTCTTCGGAATGAGATTTTATTTTGTTTTGTTTTTACAAGTAAAATATTTATTGCTAAATCCTATTAAATATTTTGCATTATTATTATTATTATTATTATTATTATTATTATTATCATCATCATCATCATCGCTATTATTATTATCATCATTATCACGAGCACTATTATTATTATTATTATTATTATTATTACCAAGTGGCCGTGGCCGATTTCTTTTTAAGAATGAAATCGTCCAAGGAGACGGGTGGGGGTTACACAAAGCCCTCTCGGCAGCCATTGGAAAAACACTCGCGATAACACCAGCAAACGGAGTGGACGTGTGTTAAACGCTTGAGCAGTTAGATAGTTGGAAATGAACTAGTAGCTCCAAATAAACTTCCACTACTTATATTAATTATTCATAACCAGCCAAAATGTGCAATAATTTAATCCTAAACATTAATTTGTGATCTTTAATTCAGGTAATATTTAATTTAAATCAAACCCAGTCTAATCGTTGGTAGTGAAAGTGTAATTACCTGGTGCCCGAACACAATAATATTTAAATCTAACCCGGAGATATAACTGGCGTACGTGAATTCAGGACGATCAGACCGTATACTAATCTGGTCAGGATATGAACCAAGGACGCAGAGATGGATACGACTACCTGCGGTTAGAGTGTATCTGAAGTTAAAAACCTGTGAAAACACGAAATATAACTCTTTTTATGAGATATGTTTTTTCTTTCTTTTAAAAGCTATTTATTCTTATTCAATCATATTCAGAACACCACACAATATTCATACAATCAGAATAAACAAACCCCTTTTGGGTTCTCGAAAGTTTCCGCTTCTGGGAACCAAAAACATACTTGCCCCCCCCCCCCCCC
>CABFWO010001879.1:55753-103129 GCA_902155825.1 Timema genevievae
GGTGTAATGAGGTGGACTGGATAGAACTAGCTCAAGATAGGGATAGGGTGTAATGAGGGGGACTGGATATAACTAGCTCAAGATAGGTATACAATGTAATGAGGGGGACTAGATATAACTAGCTCAAGATAGGTATACAGTGTAATGAGGGGGACTAGATATAACTAGCTCAAGATAGGTATACAGTGTAATGAGGGGGACTAGATATAACTAGCTCAAGATAGGTATACAGTGTAATGAGGGGGACTAGATATAACTAGCTCAAGATAGGTATACAGTGTAATGAGGGGGACTAGATATAACTAGTTCAAGATAGGAATAGGTGGCCTACTTTTGTAAGCGCGGCAATGAACTTTCAAGCTCCTAATGTCATAAAGTATGTCAAGTGTCGACTCCAAATTTTAACTAGTTCCTTGTTTATCCGGTGGGCCTGTAGACATAAAATATAAAAATTATTTTAAAATACAACTATACTCATCTCATCGCATGAGTGTAATTATTGAGAAAACTATTTTATATTGTTTTAACTTACACAACTAATAACCGAGAAACCGCGAGTAGATTTTCTACGCAACTAAATTGGTTCCGGATCTTAATAAAAACTGATTATTTGAAACAACCACTCTCCAGTTATTTCCCTAACTCTTATAACAATTCACCAAAAAAGAATACGAATAAAAGATTCAGTTTCTTTACGCGCGCTCATCTAATTTTAAAACGTTTTTCTTCGGTTCATGTAACACAGGGGTGGCAAATCTATGGCGTGCGAACAAGATTCTGGTGGCGCACCGACATGAAATATATAAACACTAAATAAAACTTTTATCAACGTGATATTATTTTGTGAAGTAAATCATATTTTCACAGCCTTGTCATTCACATATCTCAATGGACTTTGTGAAGTCAAAGGTTAGAAATCGTCTTGTGTCCTATTGTGTCCTATATAAGCCGAATATAAATATTGGCTAGCAAAATACAACATAGCCTTTAAATTTAAAAAAAAATTACGACTGGACATGGGAATTTAACACGTGACTTTTGGCTTAGTATTTTAATGTTCTAACCCCTGAGCTATACAGGAATTTTCCCCTGTTTAGGCCCATTCTTCACTCATATTTTAAGGCAGAGTCTGTGAGGGATGTGTGGAAATAGTCGGCTACAAATATGTGATCAATTAAGGAGATCACGAGATATTAGGTAACGCAGCCACCATAAACTCGGTAGCTAGCCGTTTGCTGCTAATATTGTACGAATGCGCACATCATGATGGATTAAATAGCTAAGCTGTTATTAATTCAAAAAATATGATATTTAGATGAGGCTATAACCGTAATTAATAAAATATAATAGCTTAAATACATCAAAATACAACACTTTTAAATTTATAATAAAATAAAGATTGTGTAATTTTTTGGTTTTAACATTTATGCATAAGTTTGTTTTATTCTATTCCACCTCGCCTTAGGTGTTAATTTAAATGTTTTTTCTTTAAGCTAATGAAATTAATATTGTCTAAGACAGCCACTTTAACAATTTAATAAAATTTACTTCTTTAAAATTTAGTCACTATTAAAACAATTACAATTTTATATGAGTTGTTCATTCCATTCCATAATATTCAAAACTTTTGTTTTTTAAATACTCATTAATAAACGTAAATACGAGATTGCACGCTCGACTATTTCAAAATTCATCTAGTCCTTAAGTAACACACAGGTCGGAAAAGTTTCACTATCCCTGATAAAGCATAAATTATTAATGTTGGGCTTATGATTAAAAATCTTCACAAGTTGGGGGTGTTTTGGTAGAAAATGTTGAGTAGCTCTTGACTTACAATTCCGAGATGTTTTATTTAACTTTTCCACACTGATTCAAGATAAGGGCTATTTTAAATTTAAACTTTGATCAACGTATTTAATTTTTAATAATTCTTTATTCAAAGTTTTTTTAACCAAGCTACGAATCCTATAAACAAAAAAACTTTAGAATAAATATATACCAATAGTTAATTAATTATTAGACAATTCAAAGTAGCTTCCATCGGCGACAATTAGGGTTTAGGCGTCAACTTAATCTGAACTGGTTTGAACTCCGGATGTAGGTACAAAATGAAGAGAGATTCCATTATTTAATAACCAAATATAAAATAAAATAACCTTTTTTTAATGTTCATTGTATCATATTACCCGTAAGGGGTGTCCGCATATTTACAATTATGTGTATGAATTAAGAAGCTCGTATTTACAGAAAATGCACCCACATTTATATAGAATAGGAGTGGAAAACTATCTAGGAAAAACAATTTTATTACTTCAAATAGAGATTCGAATTCCGATACCCACGTAACAGGAAAACCAGACTAGATAAAAATGACGCATTTGTCCATGTGCCCACTGCTTTAAGATAATTTTATTTTTTATTTTAAGTTTATAATTTAAGCTTTAAAATAAACTCAATGAAAAATAATATTTAATGGCATTTGAAACTAATCAGCAACAAAACTGGAAAACGGAAATAAACCTACTAATGCCTTCTAATAAAAAGCTTTTTATTTTCAGAAAAAAGAACCCTTAATGGTGCAAAGTTCTAAAGTATTGACATAGTCTGACCGCGTTTAACAAACTTGAACGAAGTTTTTAGAGATAAATGTGAAAGGGCTCTTCTTGATTTCCTTAGGGACGATTCTGTTACAAATTTAAATATTTTTCCACTTGAAAGTTCAAACCTGAACGTCTTTCCCTTTCTTCGTCTTCAATTTTTTTTCTTTACTTTTAATAATTCCAAGAGCATCATTATGTAATTTTTTTTCTCTGACTCATATTTTCTTCTGTTCCTCCATTTTTTTTAAAAATAATTTTTTGTTCAATAAGGCAGAGCTAACATTAATGAAAGATTGAATAATAAATGATTCGGTGTATGCTTTACTCTGATAAATACCTTGTTAATAAGTATAAAGCCATTCACAATGAAGATAATCTTGCTCCACAGAAATAAAATAAACCGTCGTTTCTTTCCTTATAATCCCACATCAATCATGGTTAGTTAACGTTGATAATCACAACCCAAAAGGGAACATCATAAACTAATAATTAACTGTTCTATTAATTAACTGAACGAATAAAGCTGGTTCATTCAAAATGCATATTAATCTTCCAGTTATTTATAACTAAAGCAATATCCTATTAGTTGGCTTTTCCAGCTTTAAAGCTTCACACTACCTCAACGTTTAACAGATAAATTATTGTTTGCGATGATGTTGTAATGTATTACCTTGCAAACGGCACTAGATAGTTCCAGAGTGCTTCTCCATGTTAATTTGTTACTTCTGTCATGAAGGATATCTCGTATAAGATAAATTTAGTAGCCCTCTCTTAAGGGTAAAACATCTTCTTAAGATCAACTTTAGAATTGAGTTCTTATTTTTTATTTTTAAATTATTCCTAAATTCAATACAAGAGTTATTTAAAAGCTTAATATTACTAGTAGTCCTGTGAACAGTATACCTCTATTCTTCATGTTCCATCATTACTACATTCTTAACTAATAATATTCCTTCACCTCTGACAAGACGTGTATTAATCACAACTTGTGAATGTGTGGAATGCCAGGCCTCCACCGTGGTTCGGATCCCACGTTAAACTGTAGGTCCTCCATTTCATCTCACATTCACCCTACCATTACACNTATATATAAAACTCGTACCTATGGAGATTACCACTGGTTTAAAATCACTTTTCTAGCTGAAGGGTGCAAAGTTTGCATTTTAAGAATTCATCTTTGCTAAATATTGTCAATATTGAAATCCTGCCTTCCACTTAAATATCAGGGAGGCTATGCGTGCGGAAAAAAACTACGGTTTAATTTTCACAGGAAGGGCCTTATCTGGCATCTAAAAAATTAGATCTACTTTCATGTATTCCTACGTCAAGTCATGTGATCTGATCCTATCAGTTTTGATATATATTATCAATACTTATTTTTTTAAATGTGTTTAGCACCGTGTCTTTCTACCCTTTTGAGTTATAATCATTTGTATTAATGAAGCTAATATGTTAAGGATGAGAAAGGACGAATTTATAAGAAATGTACCAGTACTTTCCTGATTGGGAAGATTAACAAACCATTTAGGGAAAGCCACCCTCTGTACATCCAACCAGGATCAGAACCATGATCTCCCTATTATCGGCATTCCATTATATTTAGAGTGACGCCTTAGATCATGCAGCCATTGAAGTGGGTGAAATAATATTATTTATACAGGGCGATTAAAAACTCTCTGCCCAAACTTAAACCACAGCATCTGTGGGCAAAAATAAACAGAAAAGCCAGCACAAAAAAATTGTTCTGTAAAGTCATCTTTTATTACTAAAAATGTAGGTTGAATCTAGACGCAACAACGCCAGCAGTACGCAGCCGTAAGTACTTAGGTGTAATACAAGTTGCATATCAATGGCGAGCAGGAGTACCCGGCCGCGATCAACGTGTCCGAAGGGTGAGCCCGCGTCAAATGCAACTGACGGATACTGTTGTGACCAAGTCGAGAAGGGAGTTTTTAACACCTGCTGTAGTGTTCCCGCCTATTGATATGCAACCTGTTGTACACGTACGTACTTACGGCTGCGTACTCCTGGCGTTGTCCCGTCTAACTTCAATTTACATTTTTAGTAATACAAGAGGATTTTTCAGAACAATTTTTTTGTGCTGGCTTTTCTGTTTATTTTTGCCCACAGATGCTGTAGTTTAAGTTTGGGCAAAGGTCTTAGAAACATCCGGTATAGTAAAATGTTATCAGTATTGGCCGCAAAAAAAAAAAAGCTATTTCTATTAAAATTGGATTATAAAACTGGGTCGTTGAGGTCACCCGAGGATGCAGGAGTGAGCCCGTGACCTTGGAAGTCATATGAAGTCATATAGAGGAAGAGGGCGCTACACAGCACCGCCTGTTTCGTTATTCTGAGACCATCTCTTCTTGGCAGTCATCCAAACCCACGTCCTGGACACGAACCACAGACCACCGAGAGAGTGTGTGTCAGCCAGAAACTTGAGACCAACTGGCCCCCCCCCCAACCCTTGGAGGATTTAACCTCTAATAATATAACAAACCCAGGAAGTTACATTGTGAGGAACTTCACTTCCGTGGGAGTTCATAATTTATAACTAAGGGAAGACAAGTTTTAAACAGAAAATCTTCTGGAGAGTAAAACTTCTTAAGTGATTAGATTTATGAAACAATTGTGCATCTATCTATATTTTTATATATTTAGTGTTAATTGGGGATAGCCCGAATGGGTGAAAATATGTATAGATCACAGTTCACACAACTTTCAATAAAATTGCATATATATATATAAATATATATATATTTATTTATTTACACAATAACATAAAATTTTATTTATAGATTTACGTAATACAATAGAATTTCATAATGTGTGTATTTAGAGATTGAGACTAGTTCTTTTTTTTCTTTGATCCGAATCTTTAACGGTTTTTAGAATCTCGAACCCAAATTTGAATATTTAAAAATGTACGTTTTTAGTTAAAGAGAAAATTTTAAAAATTTAATTAAAATATATTTTCGTTTAAGGCTTGGTGCCACTGACAAATTATATTTTGTTTATCGTGCATATTACTGCATAAAAAAATAAAGATGACCCTTTCTGCTAGTTAATATTATTATAATAATTCAGTTTTATCCCTTTTGATTTTGTGGTTTTGTTTTTCTTTCAAATACGCAAGTCTATGTAATTACGTTTTATTTGAAGTCAAATTCTTCATAATTGTATTTGAGATTTTTTTTTTGTGTGAATCTCGAAGCTCTCAAATATGGGGGATTCAAGGATTCAAGGGTCGCATCTCTTAGCTGTAGTTTTATATATATAACTATATATATATATATAGGGTAAATGCGTATATTATATAATGTTCTTGTAAATAGTATTTTATCCACACCAAGTGGATTTTTTGTTTGCCATTTCAGGCTATCCAGAACTAACGCTAATTTAAGATCCCAGGATGAAAAAGAGAACGTTTAAAAAACTCACCAGATTTCTACTGTTAAGAGGATGAGAAAATTAACTCTAGCTAAAATTAATATATAAATGATACAAGGGAAAAGGGGAGAAGTCCAATTTTAACCTAAACTGAGTTGGTCTGTTAGACAATCATGAAAGCTTTCTAATACACTTTATATAAGAGTTAAAAGAGGGCTCTGTCATATTTAATTATTTTTTAAAAGTATTTGTTGGATTCTTTATGGGGTTTGAGATATAAAAATTGCTATCCTGGAAAATGTGTTTAGTGTGGCTTTTTGTTTGTTCCCTTGTACCCTTCATATAGTAAAACCACCCTCGGGTGCCGCTAGTCCGGACTTGAACCAAAAGATTTAACTCCCAGGTCAAAGCTAAGCTCTCCTTTCGACAACTATTGGCACTGATTAAGGGTCACCACATTTTCTAAAAAAATATATTTTTTTTAGATGGTGATGGTGATGAGAAGAGTTAAACAATTTTAAAATTTTTTGAAATTTCAGATTTTCCAAAAAATCAATTTTTTTTTGTATAGTCATTGGGTTAAAGGGGTATAACGTTGATGTAAATAATATAATTTATATACATTTTTCAATAACATTTTACAAATTAATTTTAAACAAGATTAATTTGGATTTAAAAAAAAAATTCATTCATTTTTTTTTAATATTGAAAATGCGGGACATTTGTGAGTGTTTTTTTTTTATTTTTAGTGTGGAACAGTAATATGCAAATCAGAAGGATACCGAAAAAACACGTGACACGGTGACATCCCAACTCTGAGCAATTCCTGCCGTTTACCACAAAAATGTTTCGACAGCTAATTGGTTTTAAACTTAGACAGTAACATATCCTCCCTCCTACCTCCTCCAGAAATATTGTATGTTTCCTGGTTCATCCATTACATGTGTGTCTATCTATATTCTTTTTTATTGCTCTTCTCCCGCAAGATTTAGCTCCGAATATAAAAAAAAACTGAGGAAAACAATTTTCTCCAGCGTAGTAAAAAAGATTCGTATTTCGTTGCTTTTGTTAAAAAAAACCACGTTACCTACGGTGAATCATATAAATGGCTGATCGTAAAATTTCGTTTTTGACGTTATTTGAATGCAACAGCTGGTACGGTACTTTGACTTTATTAACGGTGTTCAAACTATATCTTATGGTATTATTGGAAATAAATCAATACATAAACTACTGTATTCAATAGAGGTTTTTGATTGGCTGAAATGAGATATTTGGAAAATTATGTCCCAGGAACGGGTTCAAACAAAAGACCTTTGTTCCATGACAATTTTTGTTGTTGTTGAAAACCTGTTTTAATTTAATTTAATTTAGTTTAATTTTAATATCATGTTCTTTAAATTGAAAAATGACACCCGGACACATTTGTAGCCGTTGATTTCCGCATGTCCATCAAAGACTGCCTTAAAATATTAGTGGAGAATGACCCTGGATAAATTGGTCGTTAGAGAGCATTGACGTACTAAGCCAAAGGTCCTGGGTTTGATTCTTGTGTCCAAGTGTCATTTTTTCAATTTGATAAATATCTCAAATTTAATTTAAAGCGTTGATCTTGAGGCTCTGAGTAATCACCTATGAAGGATTTTGTTTTTGAATATCGTCCGTTAGAAGTGTACTTGGTGATAATGTGGGACAAGATATTCGTGATTTGTAGTTCACTATAAGTTAAAGTCCAAGATACTAATAGTTTCATTTGAGTTTAATTTGACGTACAAACCATAACACTATTTTTTCTTAAGTTAATGAAATAAAAATACAAATTTTCAAGAGGGAAAATGAGGTTTACATTTGAGAATTCAATGGACGTTACTAATTAACTTCTGTGATTTGGTGGTAGATAGTTGTTTGATCACTTTATTGTGGTTGAGGGGTTAGGAAAACTCACTACGAGTCTAAACTGCTTTGGCTCAATTCAAGATAATGCCAAAATAATGTCCCACTTGCTATCAAAAAAGTACCCTGATTTTATTAATTTTAAAGGAAGAGGGGTGGAGGACTTTTTTTTTGTATTTGGTGATTTGGGATGAATTCTACCAACAGCAACTGCCAAGGCTTTTAAAATAAATTAAAGTGTTTTAAGATTATTTCTTAAGGTTCTTGATGTTATGAGATTCCTATGAGTCAGTTTTTACTTGGCAATATTAATATTTACTATATTATTATCGTTATTTTATTGGTATTTATATTACCTTTCAAAAGTGACAGTTTCAGGTCACGT
The DNA here is from genome assembly GCA_902155825.1 of Timema genevievae. NCBI lineage: Eukaryota > Metazoa > Arthropoda > Insecta > Phasmatodea > Timematidae > Timema > Timema genevievae. The sequence goes on from CABFWO010001879.1 coordinate 64,025, forward strand.
GGCTTAACGTATTCATACGTGAAAGTATATACAGTAACTTTTATAAATGGCCCTTATTTTAAAAATAGGTCTGTAGTTTATCAAGTGCGTGTTGGTGCGACATTTCAGCTTATATAGTGAGCTTTAAATAATCCAAATTTAAAATAAAATCTTAGTTTAGGTTTTCGTAATTCCCCCTCACATCTGTGAGAGCCATTCAAAAGTGGTGACATTTGAGATAACTGGCTCGCTAAACCTAGATAAACCCTCACTAGTAGGCTGTACCGCATTACTACTCTGCTTGGAGGGTTGCCAGGCGCGCTCTCCTGCTCACAAACTCGCCTGTCACATTTCTCTGTTTATTTATCTGTCGAGACTTCCTTTCGTTCTATTTCTATTAAATGTTATTTTTGTTGTACTTTTAATAATAAAAAATAAGACTACTATCGAATTATGGGTGGTAAATATACAGTCCAATTTTAAATGGAAGAACCTTATTATACAGCTATAATATTTAATAGATCTTTCCTGAATTCATTCGTCAAGTCATATTTTTTACAGCTGTTACTCTTGATACATATGTATGTAGATAATCTAAAGAGGACTAGACTACTCATATATATACATAAATAGATATACTCATATATATGAGTAGTCTAGTTGAAAAACTCGTTTTGTCCAAAGAATGTTGAAATCGAGTTGGCATCGCCATTTTGTTCATTAGTATTTATAATACACCATATCATAATACATAAATACAACAAAATCCGTTTATCCTTACTGATTGGAGTATTGGAAATCATGAATTACAGCCAGTAGCGTACGCAGGATTAAGTAGGGGGGGCTCAAAAGGGGTTTGGGTGGAAGCACCCCCAACCATCAAAAGAATATTTTTTTACAATTATATATACCTAGAAGCTTTTTTTTTGGAAGGTTTTTTTAATTGGTATTTTGTTAACTTGATCATTAATATTTTTAAACAATAACCTTACGAAGAAACACTGGCATTGAAAGAGAGGTAAGGGGTTAATCCTCCTGACCAAAGAATAATATTTTCAGAGCGTGAGGATATTTCACTTTCCATTCCATGAAAGATAGTCCACGCTTATGAAATAAATAGGCTGCATTTGGTGATTGATATAGAGACTATTACTGATCAGCTTATATTTTCCTCGCTCAAAGTATTTAACTGGTCATAAACCAACCCCCCCCCCCCATTTTATTTTCTCTTCAGATCTGCGTAGATCTCAGGTCATCTCCAAACTACGGTAGGGGGCCTCAAGCCCCCTCAACCCCCCTCCCTCCCGTGGATACGCTACTGAGTCTGCTGCAGATCTCGTCATGTGCAATGGCCATAATGTTGCAAGAGCCATTATTTACTGTACACGCAACAAAACTTCTGCACAATTTGTCATGCCCCACAAAGATGCTGTAGGTTAGTTAAGAATGAAACTTTTGCAAAACTAGTTATTTTTCTTTATTCGCTACAATAAAAAAAATATTTGTTACATAGTTTTTATATTAAAATAATTTCTGATGAGATTTTTTTTTCAAATCCTATGTTGGCACCACTGCTAGAATTTTCTCTTATGTTTTGTTGGAAAATGAATACACCAAAAGGGGTCTGAACAAGTTGCATCGGCCGTTTACCGCAGATTGACTTCCACGGATCTTTCAAGTTAACATACCGTGAAATTGGTGGCCGGTGCTGAGGAAGACAAAATAAAAACCAAATTCTGATCAGTATGTTGGGAAAACTCTCATCAGAAAATGCACAATCCTCGGTGGAGGAGATAGTGGTGATATTTCCAGTACTGGGACATTCTTTCATTCCCCTAGACATGGTCTTTGGCCATTTTGAATCTGAAGAAAAGAAACCTTCTACGCTTATGACCAATAAATATTAAATAAACATTAATGAATCCTATGAAACTGTCATCCTACCAGGAAAACAATGTTTTGTATTAGAGAAGAACGAGGTGGTGCCTCAGGTTATAAAAAACTGACGCATGGAATTTTAGATAAAATATCGATTTCGTAGATTCGTTTAGTTTAATTTTTATACAAACAGTAGTTTGAAAAGTTTTTGTTGAACACGTCTTACGACCTGTTCGGACTATAGACAGATGTACTAAATACACAAATTAATTAGGGATGAGTAAGGTTTAACTTAAATGAAATATACCCGCATTAACGTGGAGGGAAAGTGTAAAATCATTTAGGAAAAAAACCCCTCAAATTTACAAACATTAAATATAAACACCACTAATGATTTGCAAAGAATCAAGGCGATAATCAAAATACTGACATTTTAAATATTAATTTTAACCTAATTTGGTGGCCGCATGGGCTGAAGCGTCCCTCTCGCAATATAATAGACTGCCGATGACAGGGGGATCGGGGTTCGAATTCCAATTTGGGTGTACTGAGGGTGGTTTTCCCTAAATTATTTCCCACTCTTTCTCCAAGCAAATGTGGGCTCTATCCCTCTAATTCAACGTTAGTCATCCCTAGCTCATTAGCTTAACTAGTACATATGTATATAATCTGAACAGGTAGTAAGACGCGGTGCAAAAAAAAAGACTTTTTCGGACATCCTGTATTATATGAGAAAGTATATTATGGTTGTGTCTTACCATTTATTTTAATACGCTTTGTTTGGTTCTTTCTATGGTGAACCGACTATACATTTCCCACCTTAGGTGCTCAATGTCCTTGTAAGCGAGTGTACCGGCCATGTTTTCTGGCTCGGCGCCACCGGTTCTTGTCATGGGCTCCGGAGACAAGCCCCCTACAATCTCTTTGGCAGCTGATAAGAAAGTTTTTTTATTAGGGGTAGGTTGCGTGTCATCCTTTCCTTTACCACCCCTTACGTCGAGCTCGTGGGGCCATTCAAAGGGAGGGGAAATGAGGTTAAAATAAATGTTAGAGCGGACTAATGTTGTTGTCGTGTTACGACCTTCTTCCTTCCTACTACACATTTTGATCCTTCAGGACTCATTGAAGGAATAGTGGACCTCTTCACCTATTTGCCATATCTTTTACTTTCCAATCTTCTACAAGTTTGTGTGTTTGTGTGTGTGTGTGTATCGTAACAAGTGAAAAATCGTCCATGTCAACTTTCTTGCTTGTCAAAGTCAAAATTTAATTTAACGATTTGTAGTAATATGATATTATTTGATATGTTTAATGAGTTTAAATATTCAGGAACAGTTAAAACTAGCATTAACGATATTTGGGTGGAAATTAGGAAAAAAATACAACCGGGCAACGCAGGTATATTTCTCGATCAGTAGGTTATTAACATCTCGCCTGCTGTCAAGGAATGTAAAGTTCAGAATATACAAAATAATAATTTTTCCCGTTTTTCTCCGTGGGGTGAAACGTGGTCTCTTAACTTACATGACGAAAACAAATTTAAGGTGTTCTAGACAAGGTGTTTAGGAAGATAATTAGTCCAAAAAGAGATGAAGACACTATGGATTGGAGGAGATTACATGATGATGAGTTGCATACCCTTTGCCCATTGCAAGACATTGTTAGTATAGCCAAGTCTCGTAGATTACGGTGGGTAGGACATGTATAGTGAGTGGGAGATTCTAGAACCATGTTCAGGGTATTGACTGTCAAACCCAGTGGGAAGAGACCATTGGGAAGACATAAACAAAGATGGGAAGATACCATTATAATGGAACTGAAAGAGATAGGATGTAATGAGGTTGACTGGATTGTACTAGATCAAGATAGGGATAGGATGTAATGAGGTAGACTGGATAGAACTAACTCAAGATAGGGATATGGTGTAATGAGGTGGACTGGATAGAACTAGCTCAAGATAGGGATAGGGTGCAATGAGTTGGACTGAATAGAACTGGTACGTACTTTTGTAAGTGCGGCAAATAGCTTTCGAGTTCCTAAAGTCATAGAGTTTGGGCCAGTTTTATAGTCAGACTTAGTACTCCTCAAGTGCGGCGCTACACTAAGTTTAGGACGATCAACCTACACCAGAATAGAATGGGCCAGTTTCACAAACTGGCCCATTCCACTCGAATTCAGGCATGTGTCTTCTTGTAATAAGTATAGCACCGCACTTGTGGATTATTCAATCAATGCAACTGGCACTAAATATTAATTAGTAAAGCTTATCATAAATTAAGACATTTTGAGATTTTTGTTTAAATCTACAGCTGAATAATACTGTAGTTTTAGAGATGCATACCACTAATTTTAAGATGTCGAGAACCCTTTCTTAATAGTCTACATACTTGTACCATCTAACGTAAATTATATATAAATACAGTAGTTATAGGTTTTCGGCTTCGCTATCGAAAATTAAAAACTTTGATGTAACAATCCTTGAGTTTTTTTTGAATTGAATAAAATATAAATAGGTTTAGTAGAACTCAATAAAATGTTGCCTAGATAAATTGTCTTTCTCTAAAATTGCGGCTTGCTCTAAAATTGCGTTTTGCTCTAAAATTGCGGTTTGCTCTTTGAATATTTTTGAGAATTGAAATTTTTTGGCATACCCTTGATGTATAAGCTTTCATTAAAAAAAGATGGAAATCGATCGGGTGGAAATTCATGAATCAATGTCGAAAGTTATAGTAGACTTTTGTTATTAAAAATTATATTGGATGGTTACAAAAGTTATTTTCATTCTTTCATTAATCAAGTTAAGAGATCTGTCGCTGTCACTTTTAATAGATATTATCAATACCTACAAAATAATAGCTATATTATCTTTGCTGACAGGAAAAAAAACTTGGTATTTTTTTAAGCCTTTCTTCATACAAAAATTGGACTAAAACTCAAAGAACGTGTGTTCAACTATGATCAGGATGTTCATATTTCCATAGTTCGAATTTTTTTTAACATTTAGTTTTTTTCATCTTGCTACATACAAATTCTGATTAATTTTCTCTGAATTTCATTTCATAAAACTCCATAGTTTCATCCCACACAATCAAGCCATACCGACCAAGTGTCCGCCATCTGCTGTCAAATATAGTGTCAATTTCTGTGGATAGAGGGTGTCATGTGGTCAGCCCAACGAACCCCCTCAGTCGTTGTTCTCAGTTTTCTAGACCGGATATGCTAGCTATTTATTCAAGTAGTCCCTCATTTGTTCTCACGAGACTGAGTCTGACCCCATTACAGACCCACTTCTTCACAGAGAAATTTGGAAGCACTGGGGATTGAACCTAGAACCTTAGAATCTGTAGCCAGGAACTCTTACCCCTAGACCACAAAAGTGGTCATATATATATATATATATATATATGAGATCGCATCTGTGATAGAGAGAGATAAAACATTGCGTCCAACAGATATTCGAACCATTACAAATCTTGACGTTACGATTTGGATTATTTATTATTATTTATTATCATTGTGCCTTAAGGCCCTTGGCCCTGTCGAGTGTGTCGAGTCTAAACATATTTTGTAGGATGGTGGGTGGGAAGGTGAAAGGCGGTTTCACGACCGACCAAAGTATACTTCCGGACCAACAAGAATAGATGGATCACGGAAACAGTAGATGACGCTAGCTACCGGACAGGACTTGCGGAAAAATCCCACGTTTGGAAACATCAGTTTTCTCGAGAACGAGTGAAAATTTTATGTTAATATTTTCAACACCCTTTCTAAGATAGTGTATCGATGTTTATTAATCGTTACATTTTCTTATTTTTTGTTATGAAGTCGACAGTTTTCTATTGAAAGATGTCAATTTTATTGATATTTGATCACTATTAAAATTATAGAGGAGGTGTGTATATAAAAAAAGTATGAATTAATTCACATGTTTCTATTCTTGAATAAACCCTTTCCGAAAAGAAAATTGCAAAATAATAAACATTCTTAAGGGTAATTGTTTGTTCCCATGGCTCTGCATTTCCACACCAAATGAAAAGGTCCATTCGCCTTAATACATATTCAGGATTTACGTTAGTATAATAATTATTCTAATGGGGTAGGGAAGGGGTAGGGAAGCATTTTAAAAGTAATCTACTTGCATTTACTTGGAAGGAGAGTGTAAAAGCATTTATAATTTTTTTTTAAAGTTCACCAGACCCAACGGGAGTCGATCCCTAATGTTACCGTCATTATCAGGTTAGCCTAACATGAGAGCGACGCTTTAAACCATACAGCCACAGGAGTGCTAACCACTACACCAACTCTGATGGTAATTAGGTTTGCTTGGTACAGATTCTCGAAGCTAACTTTTGTGCTAAAACGTAGCACCATTTTCAACGTTATAGGTCCCTTGGAACGAAAGGAGGCGTCGGGGGGGAAAGGGAGAAGGGACATTCTGTAATTGGCGAAATCACTCCACTTAATCTCTCCGCTATGTCACCCCCTTATCTCTGAAAATAGTGGTGTAAAGGTGGAAGGTATGGGGTTGTAAAAAACATCCTTCGCTACTAATATTGTCCCACGACCTATGACCTTCATAAAAAAAAAAGGGTTTAAAATAAACTTTAGCTTTCGTCTTAAGAGTCATTGTACTAGCTATTAGTGACTTAAATTTATCTCAGCCAAGAGATATAAATTAAGTCGAATATAATGAAAATAATAATAAAAATATGTAAATAATAATTTGCCAGGAGCAATGGCGGAAAACCACACTATACATATAAATAGTAAATATGTTTGAGAATTAAGCTCTGACCTATCACGCCTGAATCAAGCACACCCCCTTACCGAAAGATTTTGGGTTGTTATGGGGAAATGAGGGGGGAGGTGAAGGGGGGGAGGATTCGGAAGGAAACCCCTTCACCCAAAAAAGTATTATGAATAATTTTACATTTATTTTGTTTTATAAATATTGTATTTCTGTATTCCGCTTCAATGCATAGACTAGTAGTAGCTTATTGAAACATTAAAAAAGTCCATTACATCTCAACATTAATCAAGCTTTAAAATACTTTATATTTCTTCAAGAAAGATGTAATTGCTAAAAAAAATCCTTGACATCTCCTGTTGGAAGACTTGATCACAATCTACCAGAAGAAAGGCCTATCCCAGGGTGGTCCAACATTTTTCATCCCAAGCGCCAAATATGATTATCAATTTGCACCGCGGGCCGAAGATAAGTAATTCTATCAAATTAAGAGCGTGCATCATAGCAGGCCCAACTCAGCTCCCGGCTCGCACGAGGTACGGAAGTAAAGGGGAAAAGAAATGAGTGCAGTACATTCGTATTTGAATGATTACTCGACATTTTCTGCGGTAACGATGGGGGACAAAGCGACAAAGTTTCTTGTTAATAACTAGAGTATATCCCTATAATGACAGAATGAAGATTTGTGAGCAGTTCTTACCTGTGAAGCGATTCTAAAATGGTCAGAAAACGACCTTTCCAATGCAGTTTCTAACCTAATATCATTTAATATTTCAACAATGTTCATTATTAGGAACTTTTATTAACTCTTTCTCTCCATTAATGTTTAATAAGAAATGATCCACTTGCAGTAGTGTTGGTGTAAATCTACGATTTCTAGCCGACTGTATCACTGAGTTGATTGGCATTTGATGCACGCTCTTAGTTGTAATATTTACTTATTTACTTAATCTATGATAATAGGAGCTCGAAATTTCATTGCCGCACTTATAAAAGTACGCAATCTATCCCTGTCTTGAGATAGTTCTATACAGTCGACCTCATTACACCCTATCTTTATCTTGAATTAGTTCTATCCAGTCTACCTCATTACACCCAAGCCACTATTTATTTATTTTAATTCGCGCTTCATATTCCGTCCACCATAACCTGCGATATTTGACTATCCTAACAATGTATGGTGAATAGTATACAATATGTAACTCATCATTATGTAACCTCCTACATTTTACATTATCTTATTCTTTCTTTGAACCAAATATTTTCCTAAGTATTCGTATTCTCTGAATTTCGTCTCGTCATGTAAGGTAAAAGACCACGTTTCACAGCCGTAGAGAACAACTGGTAAAATTTTTGTTTTATGTATTCTGTGTTTTACATTCCTTGACAGCAGGTGAGATGTCAACATTTTACTGACCGAGTAATAGCATGCATTTCCTGACTGTATTGTTTTCTTAATTTCCACTATAATAGCGTTATTACTAAATAGAATTGTTCCTAAATATTTGAATTAATTAACCCTATCAAACTCTTCCCTTTAGATTATATAATGTAAACTCAAGATTTCTAAAATATAGATCATCAGCGATCACATTATCATTCTAGTGTTTCAAATATTAATATTCTGAATTTCGAATCGGATACGAATCCTATAGATATTTGGATTTAGATTCAAAATTTCGAAGCTTTGCACAGGCTTCGTTAAAGTAAATAATGTTTTTGATAATTTTAACTAGTTCAACTGCAATGAATTGTTTTATTCCTTAATATTGATTGAAAATAATATTATTTTATCCATCTAAATTGAACATAATATTATTTTATCCTTCGAAAGAAGTTGTATTACTGTTGACTATTGGCCTGTGGTTGTTCCCATAACCCAATGTGGGGATGCTTTTTTTTTATTTATTACATCACAGTGTAAAGTGATGTTCCCTTTCATGAAACGATCACAAACGCTAACCTAATTAAAGCTCACTTCCTTTTGGAGATATATCCGGACTGTATGCACGGTAGGGAGCTCTATTTTAGTGCGTGCATAATGGAATTTGGAGTTGTATACTACCGACCAGGGTTTTCCATTGTACCGTGGAATTGGGAAATACATTGTTAACTTCTGTAATCATTCCCTACAGTCGCTGTCAGCTCGGTGGATGAAAGTACAGTAGCGTTCACAAAATATACATCTAAAAATGGACTAATGTTTATTAGAGATTATTACGTTTACAGCCACTTTGCTTGATTGTGTGTGTGTAATTGGTGTGTCTGTGTGTATGTGATTATATGTATGCCTGTTTGTGCATGTGTGTGCACTTGTGTATGTGTATACCTCAGTTTTAGCTTATGTGGTGCTGACTGACAGCTCACAGCTGACTTCTGACGGCTTTAAAAAGCTACCAGACCAAATTATGTATCCCTATGCCGAACCATATGATCTGCAAAAAACATGTCTTTAGCAGTTGTCACTTCTGACAGTCAAAATTTAGGTATATACCTAACTGTTGACTGTCAGAAGTCAGCTGTGAACTGTCAGTCAGCACCACATAAGCTAAAACTGAGGTATATGTGCACGTGTGTGTGTGTGTGTGTGTGTGTGTAGCTGCTTTACAGGCACATTTCCAAACAAATTCTACACATTAATTTATTTATTAACTACTAGCAGTTTTCCACGTTCTTTGTACGGTTAGGCAGAACCAAAGCTATATAAAATTAGAACGTTCAATATCCGTCTGTCTACTGTTTGATAGTTCATCGTTGTCCAATCCTGAAATAGCTATGGCAAACAAAAACCAATCATGGTAATTAATAAATTAAATATTTGAGACAAAACATTACCATGTCCACAAACCGAGTGCATAAACTAACGCGATCCACTAACAACGTAGTATTTACCTAAGCACAATCATAAAATAAGATAAATGAACCAACATACATTGTTACAGTTGGAACAAAGAGCAAAGAGCATAGATAAATAATATGCCATGTTATAGAAACATATTGAATAATTAACGCCATGGTTTTCCGAAGAGCATCACGGCTCAGCGAGAAATGTCGCCAGAATTGTTTTATTTTAATTGTTGTTTCACTGCTAGACATACACTAATTATTTATCCTTTGATTTCTAGCTAAGCTTTAGTTTCCATATTCTTTTATTTTAATTTTTTTTCCGGCTACTTATACAAATTTCAAATTTCCTAACTTATTGAGAAGTATTTTTTTTCTATTAGTCACGTCCCGCCTCCTATTTTTAAATTCCAAACTTTCCAGCTTTAATGGTTACTGTGACACATGGATTTTTTTTTTCATGTCAAAAAGAATATTTTATAACAATTTTGGAAATATTTCAAGCCAATACACTCTCACACCCTTCCAAACATTTTTTTCATTTCCCACATTCCCATTTTGAAATCTTAATATTTGTTTCATTATATCATATGGTTTATTTACGTGCTTGCCAAATTTATATTTTAGACCATACCAAAAATTAATGCTCTATATGAGTTGTATCAATTTCGAGCTCTTCCATTTTTCAGTTATCAATTTTGAAATTTAATGTATTCAGACGTGATTTGTCTTACTGGGGATTCCTTATTTACTTAAATATAGAACTTCAATTAAATGTAACATAGAAGAAAAAAAACAAACTTGAGATTTAAGCATTTTTTTTAAGCACTGAGTTTTACTTTACTAGCTATTTGGGTTATACGCCTGTATATTAATAATTATTCTAATGTGTTAGGGATTAGGAAGGTTGAATTTAGAGGAAGTGTACCCGTATTTTCAGTAGGGAGGGTGTAAAATCATCTAGGAAAAAAACCATCCTCAGTACACCTTCAACCCTTATCTATAGAGAAGGCGTTGTAGGACAAAGAATAGAACAGTAGATCATTAGGGATCGTTATTTGGCCCACACCCAAATATGTACACCCAACCCAAGTACCCAAACCTAGCTGTGTTAACTATCAGTAAATTAAAGTATTCAACTATTCAAGTTAAGGAAGTTAGGGTTTGCTTTATGTAAATTCATAACAAATGACATGAAATTGACATTGGCCTGAAGGCCGTTTTATTATCAGAGATAATGATCAAAAGTTTAACAATATTATATTTATTGATTGCGGTTAAGTAAAAAATAATAATATAATAAGGTTACAGAGTACTAAATGTATTTATCTAGATTAAAGAACATTCATAGTAAGTTAACAAAACCAATTCAAAAGTAAACAAAGCTAATTATTGCGAACAGTAATCAAAACGAAATGAAAGCTGGAATACACCCTATTGTCAAGTCAACATGGCTAAGCCATTCAAAAGATACCTATAAATATCTGAAATTAAAATTGTTAGAGAGTCTCTACATATCAGATCTCATAACTTATACATATCAACTAATAAATTTCTGCTCATAACCATATAATATTTACAAATAAAGTCATTATTCTCATCTAACAACCCGTGAGGGGGGGGGGGAGGTAGCCTACACACCAAAAGCTTAATATCTTTCTAACTTATTTACTTAGTCCATAATAAAATTTGAACATATTAAAATCATTTACCGAATTTCCCACTCGCGTAAAAATTGAAAACATTATACCAAACCATATAAGTTTCATCTGGACACACTACAACTGTAAGAATATAGCCAAACAAAATATAGTGCAAGATAGCGCACAAAGATTAAATTACTTAATTTGATCTGCGAATAATATAACCTAACTAGCACTAAAAGACAAAAGACCACAACATGCCCGTAACCAAAACAAATCTAACTATCAGGAAAATTAATTTAGTACAAAATTAATAGATAAATATGCCGAAGCATCATCAAATTGGATCTCTACATAATTTAGTAAGAGTTTAGTCGCTCCTCAGTTTTCCAATAAAAAAGAGTTACTAAAAAAACCTTCCAAAATAATGCACACTTACATATTTTAAGTTCCTAAATCCTAATTGCATCAAAGAGTGATCGTTCCGGTCTGGGTATCAGCTTATATTTCATTTAGAACACTGGGGTAAAATGGTAGGGATATATTCCATGATCAATGAAGTCATCTTTGGCTAGTCAGGAAACGGCTCACGCATCGATGCCTGCGCACAACGTCGAGATGAAGATTAACAGGGGGTAGGGCAACACACGTGGTAGCACTTGTCGCTTATTTCCCCAAGCTTTGGCACCTGCGCAGCGTCCTCAACTCGAGGGGTTAGCGAACGGGATCACATGGCATTCCGAGTCTTCTTTCTAGTTTATCGCCAACTTGAATGATCAACAGTGTTCTGTATTGACTTGCGTTGAGGATCCATACCAGGCGCTGATTTCCCGGTAAAATGTGGTGTGTATATATCTTTTTTAGATGGCGGAGGTTGGTGGCGAAGATAGTTTGTAGCCACGGTACAACCTGGCTGGGATTAAACCCAGATCTCCGCGTCATCGGCAGTCTAGTCTATTGCGAGCGTGATGCCTTAGACCAAGCAGCCACCAAGGTGGGTCAAACGTCAGTTAAAATGTACCATTACTTTTACAGAACATCCTTCTAAAAATTTGTTAGAGCATATTCTTCAAAATACCAAGCCACGATATGTATTTTTTCCCTATCGTCGATTGTAAATTATATTATACTAAATTTGAATTTTTTGTTGCTATGCTCCGCTATGATAAAATAAATGTCAACAAATATCGGATCAATAAACAGGGACCGTAAAATTACTATTTTCACAAATATACTATAGTAATGATTTACTGATTATTTAAGTAAACAATTTTTCTAAATGTTAGTATCATCACACATCTTAAATCTCAATTATGTTAAGTGATTAGGAAAATTACTTAGGACAAACTTAAGAGCGTGCATCACACGCCAATCAACTCTGTGATACAGTCAGCTAGAAATCGTAGATTTACACTAACACTATTGCACATGGATCATTTCTGATTGAACATTAATGAAGATAGAGTTATTAGACGTTCATAATATTGAATGTTGTTGAAATATTAAATTAAATTTGGATAAAAACTACATTGAAAAGGCCGTTTTTGACAATTTTAGAAAGGTTTCACAGATAAGCACTGTGCACAAATCTTCATTCTGTCATAACAGGGACGTACTGTAGTTATTAACAAGAAACTTTATTGCTTTGTCCCCCATCGTCATTGCGAAAATTTTCGAGTAATCATTGAGATACGAATGTACTGCACACATTTCTGGCATATAATAGGTCTTTTCTTTTCCCTTTTCCTCCCATACTTCGCACGCACACAAATAAAAGCAGATACGAGCTGGGAGCCGAGTTGGGCCTGATATAATGAACAACACTCCTAAGCCTACACTTTCAACTTTTAAAACAGTTTTAACTTTTGATCCTGTTTAAAATTTACTATACTTTCCAAATAAAATGGTTTATGTTTTTTTAAATGAGCTTTGTTTGAGACCTTCCACAATATTTAAATTGTCTAATAAACAATTATTTATTTATGTATTAAATTTGTAAAACTAGAAATATGTAAAATTTTAACTGGATATGTTCAGTTTATTCATACAACCATGAAAATATCGCATATGGTCAACCACAAAGCTTATTTTATAACTAGGAACTGTTTCAAACAAAGAGAATAGTAGAGGTTGAAACCACCAAATAACCCACTTAATTGGTAAAATGTTCTAAGAGATGAGTTTACAGCCTTTATTACATCGTGAGATTTGAGTTGGAAACAATATTTAGCAAAATATTTAAACTTTATATTTCTCATATAATAATCAGCTATTTTTTTATGAACACATTTGTTTGTATGCTAAATATTTTGCGAGCCAGATAGATTCAGTTGGTGGGCCGTAGGTTGCTGACCGCTGGTCTAAGACATCACTCTTGCAAAAGACCGGACTGCTGATTATGGAGAGACCGGTAATCGAATCCTTGATAGGTTTAAGAGGATGGTTTAAGCTAAATGATTTTCCACTCTCCCTACAAGCAAATGCTATACACTTTTCCTAAAATCAACCTTTCTCATCCCTATTACATTAGCTTAATGCATAAAACCCAAACGGATACGGAGACGCGGTCAGATAAAAAACTCAAAGAAAAAACCCAACTAATTTGCTCTAAATATTTAAATGTTGAAGTCGCCTTAACTCGAGTTTTCTCAAAATAGGACAAAAAAACTATAGAAAACTACGTTACCTATTTGTTTACACGATCAATAAAGTGATCGACTTTTATATTTAGTTGAAAACAAAATGACGAACAAAATAAGTTGACAGTTTATTGTTTCCAAAGGAACTCTGCAAATCATCATATGAATAACATAAGTCATAGTGAACTGGTACATTTTTAATAATCGAATTTGTGTTTCTCGAAACCTTTTTCGGAAAAACTGAAAGTGTGGTCTTATCAATAGTAATGAATGAATCAAATACCAGTTTAGAGGTGCGAAGGCAAACCTATCTATATTTTGCTATAAAACCATTTTTTTACTTATGTAAACTTATTGGTTTAGCTCCAGTCGAACGCGCCGAAACTCAACTAGTGAGTGATTGTAGACAAAATTGTGACGTAATCTCTGTAAACTGTAGTACCAAGCAACTAACACGTAGAAAGAGGTATAGGTCGTCAACTGTATGGGTGATCTACAACATTACATTGGCTGCACTAGTCGTTTGTAGCGTACCGATTCAATACATACATTTGTACAAGTTTAGTAACGCTCATTTTAACAAATTAATTACATTAGCTGGTAGTTTTTATTGTGCTTTAGCATCCATCAGCTCAATGTTGACCTTAATCATTTTTGGTAGGCGCAACTCAGAAAAGATAGGAGATTTGTTGGAACTTGTTAGTGAAATAGACGACATATTACTGGAAGAAAAGTGCCCACCGTTCAACCCGTGCAATGGGGAATAGCCGTGTTTTGTATCTTTTTCCTTCCTTACATAGCCACCGATGTCATGATTTTCAACCCTACTTGGACCCAAATATATGCTGTCTTAGCTTCAACTCACTTTACTAATTGCATGGTTTTCCTGTACAATGTCCTTGTTAGTAACACTGCTTTCTTGTTCAGACAAAGGTTTTCTCAACTCAACAAACATATATCCAAGTTTGCCTCTTCTTTTGCAAGTACAAATAGACCATTGGCAGCTTCTCTAAACGGGACTAGATTCAGGAAGACCACTAGAATCTTACTGATCTACTCAAAAGTGTATCTGTGTAATCTCTTCTGCCACCTACAATGTGGATCCTATTCACCCCCATCGGTTGAGCGTCCTCAGGGAATGTCACAATGACTTGCGCGACGTGGTGGAGATCGTCAACGCAGTGTTTAGACTCAAAATGGCTACGAGCCTGATCACCAGTCTAACATATTTCATAGAGCGACTGCACTAAATCGTTGTATTGCTTTTGAAGATGCATGAAGGGAACATCACGGATACGATGTTTCAGGTTTTGTTAACCGCAACCTACCGGGCCGTCACCATTGCCTTAGGCGTCTTACTGGTGACGTTGAGCTACGACTCTGTGAGCTTTGAGGCGGGTCGCAACCAGCGTGGTCCTGCAGAAGATGACCCTATCAAAGTGCATGGATCAATCCACCAGGTATGAGGTTCAAATGTTCCTGCAGCATGCCAACATCAGGGAAGTACACTTTATCGCCGGAGGGCACTTCACCTTGAATCGCCCGATGCTCTGTTCTGCTCTAAGTGCGGTGGCGACTTCTCTGTTCACCCTTGTGCAGTTCAAGATGAACTAAAACACTTTTGTGGGCGAGGAGTGGGTAGAAAGTATAATTTAAGAGGGCCGTCTACTGGAGCACTGAGACATGCTGCAGCCGTCCAAAAATCTCGTGTTATTTAAGAAGTTGTTTGTTATTTTAAAGGCTCACGCCAAAGAGGAGGTGAAATACATAGGCATGTCCAAGGGTGTGGAGATCTCGTTTTTGTAGGTGTAACTTACTATAAAGTTGATGTAATATGTTTTTAACATTTGAATATAATAATATATTATATTTGTGGACGTAGAGTATGAGGGTCAAGGGACAAAGTGTATTCTTACAGTTTATAACAATAACATATCCTATTCGATGTTCGAATGGTCTAAGGCATCACTCTCGCAACAGACTTGAGTCTAGACTACCAATTACGAGGATATCGGGTTTTGAATTCAATTTGAGTGTAGCCCTATTGAGGTTGGTTTTCCCTTATATGATTTTCCACTCTCCTTCCACGCAAATGCTGGTTCACTTCCTTTAAATTCACCTTCCTTATCCCTAACATATTAATGTAATTAGTACATAGACGTATAACCCGAACGGGTAGTAAGACGTGGTGCTTAAAATTTTTTTTTTTTACTTTTTATTTCCGACCTACGTAACCTTTTCATTCCAAGAAATGCTCTTTCTTCTATGATGTCTTCTGAATGTACCAAAAAACAATTTATTATTTGAAATGTTGACATAAAGAATGCATCTTGTATGAGAAGTTAATATTACAATAATAATTAACAACATAATATATATGTTTCCATCCACCTTTCCTGTAGCTTCTTCTAAATAGAATAAAATTACCTCATAAAGTGAAAAGGGGGTTTCCTTATATAGATATTATATAATATCATATATATATATATATATGCATCCAAAGTCAATTTCCTGTGTTTGTCCTTTGTGTTATTTCTTTTAACTGTTCCTATTTAAGTATCCTATTATTCTTTACCAATTTCCTTTTCTAACTTATTTTGTTTCCTCTTTTAGGAAGCTACGTTGCGCGTTTTACACTCCCTCCTAATGAGTTCTGATAGAATGAAACCTAGGCCGGGGGATTGATTGGTAACGATATATTTTCTTTGAGAGGCAGCCATTACCTCTTTGTCTAATGGCAGCAATGTAAAGTGTGAACTGTGTTCTTATTTTCGTTGTAAAAGCCATATTGAGTTCGTTGCTTCTTTAGGTTTCTATCCACTTTTCCAGTAACTTCTTCAAAATATAATATATTACTCACGTTATGTATAGTCCTAATTATATGTGGACTACTCCATTATTTTCCAATAGGAGACCAGACCTCTACGACTCCTTCCTTACTACACCCATGACCAAGTTCCTGTAGAACTAATCTTATTATAATCAAGTTCTATAATTAAAAAAAATAGTTAAGAAAAAGTGAAATTATTTAATTTTCAACGACGTTTCACGTGAAATATCATAGCTCTGATAGAAAGGTAAATGGCTATAAATATAGATCTAGCCCTACTCAAACGGATAATATATTTTGTAACATCACAACATACAATGCTAGTATAATTGATAAAATGGCTTTGAAGCCTTAGAACATTCTTCCCTATGAGAAATACTGGAGTGTGAGAGTATTTCACCTCATTTTTAGTTTTATCGTAGTTTTGATGCATTGAAGTAACGTTTTGACAACTAAGAGTGGAACAGTAGACCTACTTATTTAAGAACGTCCATCACATGCCAATCAACTCTGTGATACAGTCGGCTAGAAATAGTTAATTTACACAAACAATATTGCGCATAGATCTTTTCTAATTAAACATTACTGGAGATAAAGAGTTAATAGAAGTTCCGAATAATGAACATTTTTAAAATATTAAACTATATTTTGATAAAAACAGCATTAAAAAAGCCGTTTTTTGACCATTTTAGAATGGCTTCACAGATAATAACTGTGCACAAATCTTCATTATGTTATAATAAGGACATACTGTAGTTATTAACAAGAAAAGAAATGATGATATATTTAAATTACTCCTTTAAAATTAAACCAAACATATCTACTGGATCAATATTTTATTTTGCGAAAAAAAAATTAGTTTTCTATGAAAACTGCAAAATCACTGGCCTTAACTAAAGCTCTCCTCCGTCCCGACTTAAATTCTCGACGCCAAAAGATGACAAAAAACAATAGTTATAACCATGACGATGTATACTATCAAGGGTCGAGGAAACTTTAACCGACCGTAAGAAAAACATATTGATCAGAAGAAACTTGTGTGACCCACATTTCTCACTTCCTGTCCTTGTGCTTCTTCTGACTTCCGGATCTGCGTTCTCAGAGGATTAAGCTACCCGTGACGAGATAATTTATCCATATACATATATGGATAATATATATATCCATGTGCATATATATGGATAATATATCTATATATATCCATATGCATATATATATTATGCACATTTTTAATTCATAACATCTTAAGGCAGTTAGAATACTCTCCTAATTTTTTTAAAAGTTTACCCACGTTTGCGTGGAAAACCATTTTGAGAAAACTATCCTCAGTACGCCCGACCGAGATTCGAACCTTGAACTCTTCGTCATTAGGAGTCTAATATACTGCGAGAGTAGCGCGTTAGACCATGTGGTCACCGAAACGGGTCCTTCTTAATTAATTAAATATATTTATAGGTTTTACAAAATTAATATTTTGCGGTATGTTTAGCAATTAACTAATTATTTAATTCAAGTGTTAGGAATGAGAATGTTAGCGATTACAGTAAAACCTTGGATTGCGAGTAACTTGGTCTGCGAGTGTTTTGTAAGACGAGCAAAAATTTTCAATAAATTTTAACTTGATAATCGAGCGATATCTTGCAATACGAGCAGTGTCATTGGATAGGTTCTTTGTTAGTCACACAAAAAGAAAAATATTCCAGTGAGCCAACATATAGCAGTGATTCATTAGTGACAGTGAAAGTCATCCTAAACAATAACACACCTCCTCCTCTCCTCCCTCTCGTCCACCTCACACCAGCCACCATTAAATTTAATAAATAAATTTGATTACAGTAGAGTTACATATAAATAACGAAAATAAAAAAGGTATTAATAATTCTTAGATTAAATATTTTTGGGTTGTGGGACGAATCATCTGAGTTTCCATTATTTCTTAGGGGGGAGATTCACTTTGATATACGAGTGCTTTGTATTACGAACACGTTTACGAAACGAATTATGCTCGCAATCCAAGGTTTTACTGTAATTGAACTCAAATATGTGTGAGTAAAATATGGACTAATCAGCATTGGCAGTCACGTCGTCTGAATGTCAAGATCATTTAGTCTGTTTCCACGGTAATGTGCCGGTCAGGTTTTGAATCTCGGGCAAGTATACTGAGAGGATAAAAATAATCGTTTTACACTCTCCCTCCACGAAAATGCTGATATATTTCCTATGAAATTCTACCTCCCTCATTCTTACCCCATAAATATAATATTAATATATATGCTTGTAGCTCAAACGGATACCAATACGCGGTGAAAAATTAAATAAGCCATGTGCTAATCGTATTAATTAAAAAAACATTTTTAACAATAATAATTGTATGTTAAGTATGTTTCATTGATCAGACATTCCGAGCAATTTATCGACCTCATAATGTGTAGTTTAGTTTTGTAATTGCACATTTCCCACAGGAATGGCGTGTTTAGAGATCATAGAAAATCACATGAAAAAAGGGGACGAGGGGAATGATGATAAAAACTGCAATTAATGTTTATTTCATCATATTAGGACATTCTCTACTGGGTAGATAGTTTTATTTCAGTCTGCACGTAATTCCATATAAATGTGACGAAATATCGGTTATAATGGTAAAAAAATTTGTTTTCAGTAATCTGAGTTTTTTACGACCTATTAAAAAATATATTGTTACGCATTTTGTGTAATTAATGGTTTATTTTTAATACCTAAAAAAATTGGGAAAATATTTTCCAATAATTAAATTTAACCGCTTATGTTGATAGTATTGTTTATTAGTATTATTTAGCGATACATTGGGATCACAATATCTCATAGGGGATTATTGTTTTCTTCTAGGTAAACAAGAACACTTTTATATATTTTTATACTCAAAACAAATATAAAAATAAAATATAGGGCCCCTAAACTTTATGCTTATATCAACCGTAGTTCTAAATTAAATCGGAATAATAATAAAAATGTTTGCTTTTTTGTGTTTTTTTTTGATCGTATGGCATATATGACCAGGAGGGACTTTGACATCCAGGTTGTCACATCATGTGTAGACTACTAGCTGCTCTGGTGACATAAAGCGTCGCCCAGGATACACCATAGGAGGTTGTCTACACCTTGTACCGGCAATGATATAATGTGACGATAGTTATTATAATGCTGTGGAGACGGTGCGAGTCTTAACATAACTTAAGCCTAATTAACCAAACCCTGGTGACCGTTGGGTACATTCCCCTTAAGGTAAAGATACCCAAAGTACCAGCATTTGCGTGGAAAGCGAGTGGAAAACAATTGTTTGAGATCCCCCCCTCTTTCAAGTTTACCCTACCGAGGCTCGAATCTCGATCTCCCCGTCATCATCAGTCTGGTCTAGAGTGAGAGAAGCGCCTTAAGCCATGCGGCCACCAAAGCGGGTCTAATTTTATTCAAGCTGAACTTTTATGATCACAATTAACGACTTATTTTTACTAAGGAAAACATTATTAGAAATCCTTTTTTGTAGTCGTTAGTTCTAGTTTTAGTTTTTTAACTTGTACGTCAAATTATTTTTTTTTAATCTTCAAATTATACTTTCTTATGCCTTTTAAAATATTTCCTGTCCTCAAGATAGTTTAGTATAACTTAAAATATTTCTTATTTTCAGTACAATTTAAATAAAGAACAATGCCTTATTTTTGTCAGATTGTTTTTTAACATGAGTTACTTTCAAGTCAACCTTTTGTATTCATCTATCCTTTTTGTTTCGCTTTGCCTTCTAAAGTTTCCGAAAGAACGATCCTACTTTCCAAGTCTCCTTTGCGGTGTTCTTAAAAGAAGTCACAGATAAAAAAAACTTTCTTTTTTTTTCAGCAAATCTTTATCAGCCACTTTTTCTTTGTTGAAAAAAAACAAAAACTCTATATCACAATTATTTTACAAAAAAAAGTTATTTCTTTTGTGTTGAAATCATAATCAGCTTAATCCTTCCTTGTAACCAAGACTTTGGAGAAAACTATTCTATATTTAGAGAGCTTTGGTTTGTATCCGGGCTAAGTCCAAACCAATTTATAATTAATATTTGTGATTAGGTTATAAATAATTATTTGATTTTTCATTATCTCGCACTAGTGTTGGATGTTAAATACTGTCCTGTGTTCAGCTGTGTGGTGATTCAACACAAGGGTGGATTTTAACAAATGGTTTCCCACTCTACCTCCAAGCAAATGTTGTTACATTTCCTTTAAATTATACCTTACTTAACGTGTACTTTTATACACTGATTGATAAAAGGTATCCGGATTATTACGTGATTACCTAAACAAGGTTGATAGTTTAAAATTAATCATTGACTGCTAAAAGAAGTATTTTAATATTATTACGAGCTGATACGCTGACCTTGCGGTCTTAAGCGTAATTCTTGCAGTAAACTAGACTGCTGATGACGGAGAGATCGAGGTTCAAATCTAGGTCGGGTGGACTGAGGGTAGTTTTTCAAAATGGTTTTCCACCCTCCCTCCACGCAAATGCGGGTAAATTTCCTTTGAATATAGCCTTCCTAAGCTCTAAATCCATTAGCTTAATTAGTACATACGCGTATAACCCGAAAGGGTGATAAGACGTAGTGCTAAAAAAAATATATTTACGTATAGGCATAACAAGCTATATTCGAATAATCATATCAAGAATATTTTAGAAGGTACACAGAATAAATGTAGAGCGGTCAACAACAACAAAAGGTCACTAAAATTATTGTTCTTGTAAATGTTAAATTTGATAGCATATGTTTAATACGTAATACACAGTAATAATATATAATAAACACATAGATTGCCGTATGAATAAATTAATTAGCTGATGTCATAATCCTGCCAAAATATTCAGTACCACTTGTAATAATCTGCACTTGTTAAACTAATTGTAATCCTATGATTTAGTTTATAAATTTAGAATCTTTATTCTCAGACCCTCTCATAAAAATATATTTTAAAAAACAATTTTTTGGTATGACATTAAAATATTTTTAATTTCTATTTTCACAAATAGAGAAATTATTGTAATCGTGAACTTCTTCCCACTCAAGATTTTGAAGGATCTGGATATATTACGTGTACCCCAAATAAAAATTGTCGGTTTAAAATTTATGTCTGTTTCCCCGTCTGTCTCTATAATTGTAGTTACAACCGAAGGGATTTGATGGATTTCATCAAAACTTATTATTTAAGTTAAATAATACAGTCGCACCTCAAAGTCAAATCATGATGTCATTTGCTTTTTGGAAAATTCAAAAAATTCTTGAAATCAGCTCTAGTAATTTTGTTCAAAATTAATTCCTGGATAATATTTTATATGGTAAATACAGACGTATTATAGTTTTACTGTGAAAAAATAATTTAATGTTACTTTAAATATGATTGATTAAAAAAATTGTTATGGTAATTTTGTTCAAAATTTATATTTAAAAAAGGTTTCATGTGAATTTCAAAACAATGTGGGTTTTTTTAGGAAAAATTATTTAAGGTTAAATGATTATTAAAATTGTGTTATTAAAATTATGTTCCTAATAATAGACTATATAATAAAATATATACGAGTTTGGCTTGCCATTTATTTAACATAGTAAAGCGCATTGGAATATAGATCATTGATTGAAAATATAATTTAGTAAGGATTCTAAAGTCTGTAAATATATTTACAAAATTACTCTTAGTTTAAGAATTGCAGAGAGGAGGTAAATATTTAAGCATGATAGTAAACCCTCTTTATTACAAATGTATTAATTAGTTAAACTGTAACTGGGAATATATTATATTGGTGTGTGATGTTATTTCCTATGATTAATCTTGGTGTGATTTTGAATTTGCTAGGAGTTGACTTATGATGGTATATGAGCCTTTTATAGACCACGCATCAATCCAGATAGAGAATAATAATGTAGAATATAAATTAAAGCTCGATTGGATTAGTCGAGTGTAAGCTAATCCCTTACATTTTCATTTAATGTACAATTTACATTATGATAACTAGAACAATTACTATTCCTAATGTTTATAGGTATGGATAGAGATAAGCAAGTATATATTTTATTTGTAATAACCGCAGCAATGGCCACTTAGTTTAATGCGTCAGGTTCATACTATATGGGTTTGTTGATGATGGAGAGGCTAAGCTTCTAAAATTGGACATTTTGCATAAAGGTTAGTTTTCAACGCGTGATTTTTCACTGTAGTTTTTTCATCCTCTTTCCATGCTAATGTTTTAGCACCAAGTCTTACTACCTGTTCAGGTTATACATATATGTATTAATTACTAACTAGTTAGGGATGAGGAAGGTTTTAGAGGAAATTTACCCACATTTCCGTGGAGGGAAAGGGTAAAACCTTTATGAAAAAAAATCCTCATTACACCCGACTGGGATTTGAACCTTGATCTCCCTGTAATCGGCAGTCTAATCTATTGTTAGAGTGACGCCATATACCATGCAGCCACCGAAGCAGGTCACGCTAATGTTATCTATTCTCTATATGCTAACGTACCTGTTTCCGACTCGAAAAGCCGTGGCTCAATCCTCGAATGTGTTCACCGTGGATGTGTTTTTTTTCCCACAACATGGCTTCCTTTTATACATCCAGGTGAGTACTTGAGCATTTTGTTAAAATTAAACCCCACGCACATCCTGTCCCCTAAGTTTAAAAAAGAGAAAATGTCCATCATTTAGGGATTGGCAGTGAACATCGATATTTTCCAAACACCGATGTCGGAGGATCAATGTTCAGTGTTTTCGCCATCGATATTAATTTGTTGGTCGATGATTTTCAACAATCGGTGTTTTCTATCGATGTCCATAAACATGAACAACTTAGGCCTACGTCAGATTGTGGTTGTTATAATTATCAAATTGAAAATATGAATTACAATGCTTATTTTTTCAGATATAACTTTTATTTTCTTTCGACCCCTCGGAAAGAGAATTATTGTGATCATAAAAAAAAAAAGCTTGAAATTTTGATAAATTTCAGAAAAGTATTGTGATCGTAAAATAAAAAAATCCAACTAAATATTTTGATAAATGTCGGCGTTTCATGACCCCCTGAAACCAAAAATAGTGGTTTTCGCGATGCTGTCTGTCTGTCGGTACCTTGGGCTAGAACCAAAACTATTTTACCGATAAGGCTCAAACTTCATAAGGTTCCCCCCGAGGAGTTTTTGGCATTAGATATCTAACCCTAAGACAAGGGTAGTTTAGTTAAGGACAACTATATATTTTTTTAAATCGATATTCTTGGACTCTTCTCTAACGATCTTGATTACATTTTGTATTTAGGCACTGATTAACCTCACAAATGAAATAGAAACTCTCATTTTCCCATAAAAATCTTTGAGGGTAATTTACTTGATTGTAAATGTCCCATTTTGGTCATATTTATGCAACTATTTGAGATAAGAAATAACTTATCATTGTATTGAGATATGTTTATTAAACCCCTATTTTTTTAGGTATAAGTAAATATATATAGATATATATGTGTTAAATGGATTGTTATACTCTTTCTTAGACAGATATATTACCCATTTCTCAATGATTCTCTAACAGTGTATATAATTTCATTTACGCTCTTTGCTGGAATGTTTCTGTAACAATGTATATTATTTCGTCTTAAGAAATCTTACCAGTTTTTAGTAAATGTCTCTAATACCACCATACCAATTGTTTTATTGTGTATGTGTCAACTAGTTTTATGAATATATTTAAATTTGAACTGAATTTTTAGGGTCCAATATTAAAAATGCACTTCAGTTACAGTTATTTAGTTGATTTGAAAAAAAACTACCAGTGTTTTTACAATAAAATATCGATGTTTTTGGTTTTATAACATCGATGTTTCGCAGACGATGTTTTTTTTTTCCACATCGGTGTTAAAGTAGATCAATGGAGATATCAATTTTTTCATTCAATATTCATCCCTACTACCGATGAAGACTATAAGGGGTTCAACTCCCGTCAGTTCCATAAATATAATCCTTTAAATTATATTGGTTCTGTTTCGTTGAATATTAAATTGATCGTCAAAGGGTCTGATTGCTGTGTTATTTCATGGAATTAAGTTGGTGTAAACCACTTAGATTTTGAAGTATATTAGTTACGGATTTTTCTAAGATTGTTTAAATTGCTGGTGACTTCCGAGTATTTTATAAGTTTCCAAAGTGCTCTTAACTTCAAGAAGGTAAGTTTCAGACTCACCGAATTTTGGAATAATGGGACCACGTACGTCCCTAGTCGTGTTCGCCATCTTCGTATTTCCCTCAGCCTCCATTTTTTTTTACACTTCTCCTTTCTCTACTTCTCTCTCATTTTCCCCTGGGGTCTTTGAAAAGAGGCAAAAAGGAAGAGGTTTCTAAGGGAGGAAGGTATAGAAAAAAAAATGTTTCTTTAGATTCCCCAAGTGAGGTTTCAGTTGAAGTCAACCTGGAAGATCTTACCAGGTCGAGAGTTAGGTTGAGTGCAAAGGTAAGGTGAATTGATGCATTTACTGGGTATTGACGACTGTTTAGAAAGAAAAAAAAGAAAGTTGGCTTTCCTAACTTACCCCGGTATTTTATTTAACGATGTTTTCATATATTTTTTTAGTTAGGCTCGCCCTGTGGAGAAGCTTAGGTTAACAGTTAAAATCCCGTTTCGGTGGTCACATGGTCTAAGGAGCTACTCTCGCAGTAGACTAGATTACCGATGACGGGGAGACCGAGGTTCGAATCTCGGTCGGGTGTACCTAGGGTGGGTTTTTCCAAAATTATTTTCCACTCTCACTTCACGCAAATGTGGGTACACTTCATATAAGTATAACCTTTCTAATCTCTAACAACATTAGCGTAATTAGTACATAAGCGCATAACCCTAACGCGTAGTAAGATGCAGTGCTAAAATAAAATTTTAAAAAAATCAGAATTGTAATTGTCAATTTTGGCCACTGAAATGTTAACTATCGTCTTCATTTTTTTTAGATAGCATTTTGAATTTTGTTAAAAGAGATAGATTGAGTACTTGATAAAAAATTTTTTTAGTCCGAATTTCATAGAAAGAGGATTTTAGAAAATACAAATATATTTTTGATAATATTTTACCACATTATTAGTGTAATTTCTTAGGTTTTGAAAACATACATCAAAAGTGACATCTGCAGATCACATGGCTCTACGTATGAACACACGAAAGCAGACCTTCACCACACCTACGTTGGAAAGGGCTGCAAGGGGAGGGGAGAGCAATTTTTAGAGCTCAAATGAACTTTGTACCGTCCTTGCATTCCTGGTGAGTCACTCACTATACCATCTCTGGAAAGGACTGCAGGGGGATGGGGAGCTAACGCTTTTAAAGCAGTTATTTGTATTCCAATGTTAAGTAGAACACATTTTAGCTGTAAAAATATTCTAAATGCATAGCTTTCATTTATAAAGTGCACGTTATAATTATTCGTTTGAAATCATTTTATTGTGTATTTAGAATGCCATAGACCAAACCATCTAAAGCGAGTCATTTGAGGCAAATTATTACTGAATTCGGAGAAAATATTTTTTCTACAGAGTGAAATACTTTCCTGTAAAATATATGAAGTGAAAGTGGCTGGCATCATATAAAAGATTTAATCATTCAACAGCATATCAGTCGTAACAAACATTTCCGTGGTATCCAGAATATCGATAAAAAGAAAACCTCTCAATTATTACTTTCACAAAATGCATTCACGAATCAAGAAAATCCTCAACATTTTATAAAGATTTGTGTGACGTTCTGGTATGTGGAAACATTCTTTTGTGGAAACTGAGCAATGTTAAACTAAAAGATTTCTTGGGACTGTATACCAGTCATTCTATTCCAGACGAGTCCACACCGAGGAAAAACTGGAAATGAACAGACCAGGAGAGATATTTTTGCTTACGTGTATAGTGTAAATCCTAACTCTTGTAATAAATACATCAGACTATGGAATTTCAATCAATTTGTTTAAGTCTTTTTTTTTGCAAATTTAGTCATTATTTAGAGTTTTTAGCGTCATTTTATAGGTCTTTTTGGGCAATTTAAGGTCATCCAAATCCGGGCCCTGTTCATGACAGATATTCAGTAATTGCTAAGGTCAACGTGTAGAGAAAATTACATTTTACATTTCTACTGGTGAAATATTTTCATTATTTTGGCCAAAAAAATGTTTTGTTATAAAAACTGCAACCACTTTGACTGTAACTAGCATTACCTTAGGCCCCACCCTAAGCCACGTCATGCTATCTCTTAACAAGATATGACAATAACTCATCATAATTGATGTATCTTTAAATCCCATCTGATTCTACTCCATCGTGAATCACAAAGCGCCCTAATAGGAGTTTAATATACTCTACTACCCACTCCACTCTAACCCCATCTTTCAACATATAAAGTTGAACAAAAAAAAATCGAATAAAAAAAAGGTTGGGTTCGTCTTGTTAGTGGTGAGATGCGAGGTTGTGGTCTTCATAGCTAACCCCTCCTATACTAACAATCCTTCTTCATCCCAGTGCTCCCATCTCATTCTAGCTCCATCCTTATTTCCCTTTGCAACAGCTTCTTCCCTCTTACGCTGCCACAATCTATCTTCATTCTTCGACTACACAAACCAAAGTCTTCTGGCAGCAAAACCCTTTCAATGAATGAAGATTACGAACACGGAATTTTGGGCTTTCCCCTTTCAAAATAACTTTGTTATTGTGTACACTTCTCGGGCTATATATATAAGGATTGCACCGTATCGACACTTTTTAAAAGAAGGAACAAATCGGTGTACAGTCCGATTTTCGTAGGAAGAACCTTATATGACAGCTTGAAAATTTACTAGACCTATTTCCACGCATTAAAATAGTCAAGTCACCCACCTCTTTGGCCGCATGGTCCGACGCGCAACTCTCGCAGTAGACTAGATGACGATATCGAGGTTCAAATCTTGGTCGGGTGTATTTAGGGTGGATTTATCAAAATGATTTTTCACTCTCTCTTCACGCAAATGCCGGTAAACTTCCGCTAAATATAACCTTCGTAATCCCTAAAAACCACTAGTGTGATTATTATTTAAGATTATAAACCGAACGGGTAGTAAGACGTGGTGCTAACAAAAAACATTCAAGTCACATGACATGAAGCTGTCACTTTTGATAACTATTATCAATATCTGTTAAATAACACTAACAATGTAATAAAATGTTTTCAATTTTGTCAACAAAAAAATGCTTTTTGTAAAAGATTTTTTAAAATGAAAATCGTGAGGTATAGCCAACATGGACAATATTCCCTTTCACCAGTGCTGAGGCGTAATAACAGTGGCTCCATTTAAGAATCTTATCCAATCAATGATACTTACTTTCATTCAGTCAAAATGTTTAACAAATATTATCAAAACATAATCAAACACTAGTTATTTTCTAACCTTCTATCGCCAAAACCAAACAATGAAATAACAAATGACAAAATGTCAGCAGATTAAAGTGGGGATATAATGAACGCGAGAAAATATCGGTGTTTTTGGCAATTTCTTGTACTAAAAAATTTGTTGGTCAAAAAATACAAAATATTGCTTCAATACAAGCCTAGAGTTTAATTTTTTGCACATTGTGATATCAAAAGTTCTTGGATATCTCGCAAGAGTGTCCTGGATTTATTTAATGACACCATTTTCTCTTAATTTAAAAAGTTTCTCATCTAATGCCGCTATGTTCAAGGCCGTAGCCAGCCAATAATTTCAGGGGGGGGGGTTGGTAGGCACATCTCCCAATTGCTGGAAGCTAGAAAAAATTCTAAATGATAAACTGTTCTAGAAGCTTTCTGAAGTGGGTTGTTTTTCATGGTAAAATAACCCCCTAGCTGCCGAAGGCTTGGAAAATTTCTAAATATTAAACACTTTTTGAAGCTCTGTGATGTGTTTTTTTTATGATAAATTAACCCCCAAAATGCCAAAGGCTAGGAAAATTTCTAAATATATTAACACCTCTAGAATTTCTATGAAGTGCTTTTTATGGTAACACAGCTTTCGAGGGGGTTTGAACCCCCAAAACCTCCCCCTGGCTACGGCCTTGGCTATGTTCATGACAGATATTCAACAACGGCTGATATCACCATGTGAAGAAAATTAAACTTCATATTTGTAACTAAGCAATAGTCAATATTTTATTTATTTTGGATAAAAAATAATATTTTGTTATAAATACTGCAAAAATACTGTCCTTTTCTCGCGTTCCCTATATCCTAACCCAGCAATACCCAGGAAAAAAAAGCAAAGATGAATCCAAAACCACCTTTTTGTATCTACTCTAAAAACAATTGCCTACCATAGGTCTTCTACAGAAAAAAAAAGCCAATGGAAATGCGGAGGAAGGTAATTGCGAAATGCTATTTGCCTCGCTTTGCCTGGGAATTGCATGTGAAGTGGCCATTCCACACCACAGACCTTGCGCATACTATTAATTAAGGGTACAGTGGAAAACTTAGTGAAGAGAAAGAGAGATTTTGGCTAATGTTCAAACCCCTTTCTTGATCCCTTATACCACCCCATTCAAAATCTCTACCCTTCATTTGAAACCCTCTCTTTCCCACAATTTCGAAAACGGACAAGGGAATTAAATGAAGGTTTTACACACAAAGAAAAGAAAGTTATTTTTTTTCCTTTGGATTGAAATTGCTTTGTCTTGATTTAAAGTTTCAATTGGTTTTGGGGGGGGGGGGGGGNTTCCCACAATTTCGAAAACGGACAAGGGAATTAAATGAAGGTTTTACACACAAAGAAAAGAAAGTTATTTTTTTTCCTTTGGATTGAAATTGCTTTGTCTTGATTTAAAGTTTCAATTGGTTTTGGGGGGGGGGTGGGGGTGGAAAGTAAAGAAGAGTATCGGTTCTAAAACGCACGCTAGACTTCTAACTTCCGTCCTAATGACTGATGCGATGGTTGGTTAGTCATTCAAACGTAGAGTAATTAAAGATTTAGAACTTGCGATAAAAGGGAGAAGGTTGATGGGATCTCGTCTAGTTCCCCGCAAATTACTTTCTGATGTGTACATTTTAACAGAACCATTTGGTTATTTGATTGGATTCGCTCACAACCCTAACATAAACCATGGAAATGATGACTTGTAAGCTTAATGAAAAGACATTTTCAACTCGAGGCATGTCCTGTAGCAAGGCTGGCAAAAAAATTTTGAAAGAGCGTGTCCAATGTTCAGAGAAATTATTTCACGTGCCCATAGGAATTTTTGAATAGTAAAATGTAATGATGGAATAAGTTTTTATTATTATTATTATTATTATCTATTATTATTGTTATTATTATTATTATTATTATGTATTACCATTATTAAATTATATGTAATTTAAGTTTGTTTACATAATTTGGTACAGAAAGGGAAGAGGCTAATAGGGAGTGAGGGAAATTACATAATGATGTGTTACATAACTTGGAGAATATAAACCCAATTGGAAGATCTAGATGCGGATGGGAGGATAACATTAAAATGTGCTTTACCTGAAAGAGATATGGTGTAATGATATGGATTGGATAGAACAAGCTCAAGATAGGGATAAACTGTAATGAGGTGTACTGGATATAACTAGCTAAAGATAGGGATAGGGTGTAGTGAGGGGGACTGGATAGAACTAAATCACTATATAGGGATATGTTGTAATGAGGTGGACTGGATAGAACTAACTTACTATATATTATTATTAGCACCGCGTCTTACTACCCGTTCGGGTTGTACGCACTTACGCTAATGTGTAATGGTAGGGTGATTGTGAGATGAAATGGAGGACCTACAGTTTAACGTGGAGTCCGAACCACGGTAGAGGCCTGGCATTCCTCACATTCACAAGTTGTGATTAATACACATCTTGTCAGAGGTGAAGGAAGGGTTTGGCAATCAGATAAATCTGTGCCGGGACCGGGGATTGAACCCCGGTTGTAATGAGGTGTACTGGATAGAACGAGCTCAAGATAGGGATAGGGTGTAATATGGTAGACTGGATATAACTAACTTAAGATAGGGATAGGTGACGTATTTTTGTAAATGAGTGCGGTAATGAATTTACGAGTTCCCAATGCCATTTTAAGTAAGTAAGATCGAAAACATAATAACTAAAACTTTCTAGGCAATATTGCCTAAAAATTGCTACCGTGTGAATGGGATTTTTTTATAGAGATTGCATGCTATTTATAATAAGTACATCACAAAAGGTCAAATTAACGACTATATTAATAATAAATTACCAATAATTTGTTCGGGAGGGATAAAACTTCTTAACAATAGCGAACATCGTATTGCCTATGCAAAAAAAAAAAACTCCAGAATATTTCGTGTACATAGGTTGACCAGCCCTGTCCTGTAGCTATTAATAACGTGTTTTTATTATTATTACGTGTAACACTATGGCCAATTTGGTCATTGCCGGTTTAATATAAGATGATAAGGATAATATAGCTCAAATGAAGTACAGACATATTAGCGTTGGGGTGAAGATATAAATCACATATGTAAAACCATCTCTAGTGAACCCAGTTGAGATTCGAACTTTGACCTCCCGATCACCGGCAATCTAGACAGACTTCCATTTAGACTTAAAATTTAATCAAAATAAATATAGGGAATTTTGAAAAAAACCTATTATTTCTCTTGTTGCCCTTCCGTAAACTACCCTTAAATTTAGGGTTAGATATGCAATTCCAAAAATCCCTTATGTGGGACCTTATGAAAACCCCAGAGACTAAGTTTAAGCCTAATCGGTTAAACAGTTTCGGCTCTAGCCCGAGGTACAGACAGTCAGATGGTATTGTGAAAACCACTTTTTTTGTTTCGGGGAGGGGTGTCATGAAACGTCAACATTTATCAAAATCTCGAATTCGATTTTTTGTCGATCACCATACTTTCTCTCCGAAGGGTCGAGAGAAGGTAAAAAGAGAAAGCCAAAATACACAATCCGTGTTGATAAAGGTGATAGTTTATTCTAATTTAACAATATTTGTTTTATAATTGTTCAGAGATCGAATCCCATATCCCCATTTTTTGGTTCAACTACCCCAATGGGAAATGAATACCCCTGATTAATATCCCCTCTTACTAGGATAATCGTTTAATATCTTTAAAATGTTCGTATTTATTTAATGTATCAACTCACAAGATTAATCCATTATTAACCATTGGCTGTTTGATACAGATCAGTTTGTAATGAAATGTAACTTTAACTTTAATACAAAAATATATAATATATATATTTTTAGTAGCACGTCTTACCACCCATTCGAGTTATACGCTTATGTGGTAACTACGCTAATGGTTTTAGGGATTGGTAAGGATATATTTAGATGAAGTGTACCAGAATTTGCTTGGGGGATAGTGGGAAAACATTTTGGAAAATAATCCTCACTACACTCAACCGAGATTCGAACCTTGATATCCCCATCATCGGCAGTCAAGTCTAACACGAGAGTAGCACGTGGCATTATATTCCTATCTTTTTAAATCATTTAATTTATATTCTCTTTACTAAAATTCTAACATGTTTACAAACATGTTAAATAAACCAGATACAAAAACTACTCCTAGTTTAATTTGGTCCATCCCCTATATGATGACTAGATCTGATAAACTAAGGGTAAAGCAGTTTTGCCAGTGACTATACAACTCGTAAATCTGAGCATGTAGAGTTAGAATGGAGAGAAGGGTTTGAAATGGAAGAGTAGAGGGCTGTTTAAGGCTTACCTACTCGTAATTTCCGTTTGTGGACTTTTGGATTACAGACTGGAGAGGAAAAAGATAAACAGTTTTTTGGAGTGTTTTTTTTTTCTTTCGACATTTCCATTGCCCGATACAAAACAAAGTTGGCCGTATAGTACCTCAAAAGTAACGTAAATTTAAAGATTTTGGGACAATTGACATGATCCCATTTTTTTACAAGGTCGGAAAGGTCAACCGAAAGGTTCCTGCAATTAGGACATTTGATATATTATTGTTGATGGGGTAGGACAATTACTATGACAATTACTATCAGCTAAATTACGGTGGCGAGGTATATGATGCTACTGCTAATAGTTGAAAATGAGACTTTTTTTTTCAACATGAGGAAAGTCAATTCATACAATGGGAACGTAATCTTCGTGTACCCTGAAAGGTAGAAAGCGTACCTTGCATAGTTCTGCTATGATACAGCTTATAAGATAGGGTCATAGTGTAGTCTACCAAAGTAAGACTGACTACATTTAAGGATAAACTTAGTGCACACTCTATTTAATAGAAGCTTACAGTCTTACTTTGACGGGCTTCACTAAGGACTTATCTTATACATTACTATAATATGTGGGACCCATTTCAGGGATAGACGGGAGGCATAAAAACGATTTAAAAAGTGTATGCAAACATGTGTCCCATTTGACCTTCTTTCCAAGTTATACAGTAGCCCCGTGGCTTCTTTGGTGCTGACTGACAGCTGAAGGCTTTGAAAAGCTACCAGACCAAATTATGTATCCCTACGCCGAACCATATGATCTGCAAAAAAAAGCGTGTGTTTAGAAGCTGTCACTTCTGACAGTCAACATTTAGGTATATACCTAACTGTTGACTGTCAGCTATCAGCTGTCAGCACCAAAGAAGCCATGGGGCTACTGTAGTTATGTTTGTACTCCAGTAATGTGGAGCTGCTAAACATTATAAGAAATTCTCAAAATGGCCACCTTCAGACTGAATGCAAGCCTGCAGTTATTGTGTCGTGAAATACATTGCATTACAATGCTTTAATTCAGGCTGAAGGTGACCATTTTGAGCACTTCCTATCATGTTAAGTAGGTCCATTTTACGGCAAGTTTTTACTGGAGAAATATTTTATTCATTTTGGTCAAAATAATGTTTTGTTATAAAAAAAACCTGCAAAAACACTGTCCTTTTCTCACGTTCTCTACATATCTACCTTATGGCCAGTGATGAGTTAAAAATAACAAAAAAAAAAATCTACTTGATGTTTCTGATCAATAAATTGGTATCATCTCGTATCAGGGGTTGTAGCAAAGGGGGGTGAGGGGGAAAGAAATGATGGACACGATTATCTTATTAGTTTAGTCCAGCCACTCATATGTACTCACCGTTTACTCTGAAAGGTGACGTATTACATCATGACCTGATGATGTAAGCTGTGCCAAAATGGAACAATGCGAGGTAAACTTACTTTTTTTCATGGTTAACGAAGGGTATATATTTATAAATGATAACATAAAATTGTAGAAACGAAATTTTAGTGCTAGTGAAATTAATATTTTCCTGAGAGATTATTATTTGAATCCAGACAGGGTCAAAGAGGTATTCTTCCAATGGTGGTTTTGTTATTCACGCCACGTCTCAATATCCGTTAGGGCTATTGGAGTAGGAAGGATAGAGGTAGAATTTAAAGTAATTGTACCCACAGTTGCGTGGAGAGAGAGGTAGAAACTTTTTTTAAATGCATTTACTTGATTGGAATTCAAACGATGACCTCATTGTCAACGACAGACCAGACTACAATCTGGTTTTCATAGAAAGCTCATTATTTGAAAACTGTAAATTCATATTACCACAATGTCAGGAATTAAAAAAAAAATTGTATTCTCATTCTTAGCCCCTTTAATTAATTAATTTATTTGAGGTATTTAACGTGAACTTTCTGAACCAACTGATTATATCAGCACACGAGAATTTATATGAACGATACGTTTTTGATAACTTTTAGATTAACTTTATAATAAGTAAATCTAATAACACATACCCTCCAAGAAAATGTGAATGCACTTCCTTTAAATTCAAGTTTTCTTATCCCTAACTCACTAGCGTAATTGGTACATATACGTATAATCTGAACAGGTAGTAAGACGCGGTGCTAAAAAAAAAACTTATGCTTTCTAGAATTTCTACCCGAGTTGCTTCAATCTCGTGAACTCAAAATCTTCACAAGATCATCTAAACCCTTCTGAATGTGTTAATTAATTATATATTTAAATAACAAACATTCTCTCAACGTCTTAGGGCTCTGTTGAGGGAGGGGGGTTGGGATATTCAACCCTCCCTCCCTCCACCCCGTTACATCTAGAGTTATTCTCTAGAATGACTAGGGACCTAAGCTTAATGGAGTCGTATTTATAATACTATTTGCTTTGCGCTACAGTCCACTTTCCAATGAAAAGGCCTTTAAGAAAATATAAACGCTTTTTGTGGTCAGCATTGATAACATTTTTCTAAATATTTGTAATAATAGTACGGTACTAATATCCTGTTGAGGGACTTACCAACGAGCTACCGCAGGAATAACCTTCACCCCAGAAACCTCTTTCACCCTTTATTGTCTGCTACACCCTATTAAAAATTCGCTGTATCAAATTTATACAGAAAAAGTAGGTCCGATTTTCATGGACAGTACCTTTTAGAAATTAAAAACACATTTTTTTCAGCCAAAATTGAGAGCGTTTTACTATGGTGTTAGGGTCGTTTTATATATATTGATAATATCAATCAAATGTGTCCACTGCAGATCACATAACTTGACGTATGAATACGTGAAAGTGTAGATAGTAACTTTTTTATTTATTTAGCACCGCGTCTTACTACCCGTTCGGGTTATACGCTTAAGTACTAATTACACTAATGGATTAGGAATAGGGAAAGTTGAATTTAGAGGAAGTGAACCCGCATTTGCGTGGAGGGAGAGTGGAAAACAATTTAGGAAAAACCGCCCCCAGTTCACCCGACCGAGATTCGAACTTCGATCTCCCCGTCCTTGGTGGTCTGGCTCAACACGACTGGCGCGTTAGCCAACTACGTCACCGAGGTGGGTTAGATGGTAACTATTCTAGATGTTAAATAACTCTTCCTATGAAAATTGGACTGTATGTATAAAACACACTTTTTTCTCTTTTTTTTTTTACCAAGCTACTTCTATGAAGCGACTGTACACCTGAGATTTTTTGCCCCCCTCTCGTAGCTGATTACAAGTCCTGTGATGCATGGCAATGCCGTACAGATAGCGCGCACGTCGCGGGATTTATCAGGACTTACAGTTTCACAGACACTAATACGATTTCGCCGGGCTTTCTCTACATCTCTCGGATTGGCGTGTTTCAACCGGATCGACCGTGTTCACCGAGCAATCATTTTGACTCCCTTCGACAATATATAGGCCCCAACTAGCGTATAAAAAAAAACCCTTGTTTGGATTTCCGATACTACCTGTAAGAAACTTAAGCCACGGTTGCTTTAGATATAGTGAATACTTTTATTTTTAAAGAATAATATTAAATTATTATGGATAAAAAATTTAGTATTCAAATACGTACTCTTTTGTTTTACCTAACTACATTATAAAATAAATAAAAGGTACAACAAAATCGTACCTACTTACTTTTATACAATTTTACAAATAGTTAATCATTCAACTATTTTTTTACATCTGACCTGGGTCAGTTTTTTATTCAAGCCATATATTTTCAACTACCGGCTTACTAGGCCTGTCGTAGCTTCATATGACTTATAATCTAACTTAATACTAGGACAGGCACAACATCCAGTCTCTGGCCGTTAATTTATCACTGTGAAAGTGAAAACTTACATTTCCTTCAATAATAAACTTTTCGGCCATGCCAGAAATCGAACCTGGGACTCTTAGCTCAGTAGGCACAGACGCTACCGAATGAGCTAAGGTGTCAGATCAATATATTACCTTTAAATTAATATTTTCTCCGTAAAACAAGTATACGAGAATACATAGACCTAGTGTTAAACAGTCTACAGATAACCATTTTTAAAAAAATAGTTCAATCCATTGATTTGATCTATACTAAAATAAGTATCTGGCGTTTCCCAGGGTAGCCGAACAATGTATTGACGTGTTGTTACCCCGAGCAACTATTTGCTTTGCTTTAAACAGACAGAAAAAAAACTCTTAATTTTATTGATTCCGAACTGGTTTTCAATTAACTAAAAAAGAATTAATCAAAATTGTTAAATTACTCTTTCTAGGTGCATACGTTCGTACACATGGGCTACTAATTTTTAAATTTCAGCCCTTTGCGTGAGGTAGATATTGCGCAATGCTCATGAGAGACAGACAAACAAACTCTTCATTTTGTTAGTAAAGATTAATTATTGCATGAATTAATTTTTAAATTGTTCGAATTTTCAAATATCAGTAGTTAGTATTCTCGAAGGTATAGAAAGTGGTATAGGGCGAGTCAAGCCCTCCCCTGGAAATTGATGGGCCCTTCTTTGAGGGGGGCTCATAGATACGTATACAAACATTTATTGGCTAAAGGTATAGTAACATTTTCTAGCGAACACTCCCCCTTGTCACCCCATAGAAAAATTTGCTTTCTACGCTCTTGAGTATACTACTCTTAAGAGATGTTATTAATTGGGTCAAACCCTTTCTTAAAAAAAATCAGTCATCAATAATATATAATAATAAAACTAGAATTAAAATATTTATTTAAATTTGAGGTACAGCCATACACCATCTAAATAACTTTAAACTAAATCCATCAAAACATTTTGGTTGTAGCTCTTGGTACAGATATAATTGTATGACCCAAGTTTCAGAGTCTCAGTATGTCAGTCATCAAATCATAATTACTAGGCCGAAAATGCTAGCGATTACAATATTTTCTCTGTACGAGAAAGTAATAAATAAACCCTTAATATGAGTATAATTACTCTTTCCGTCAAGGATGTATTTACTTATTCTATAACTTCCGGAATTGGACAGTTCATTGACACAAATACAAAAGTAAGCCACCTAGCCCCATCTGGAGTTTGTTCAATCCAGTCCACCTCATCACACTCTATCCATAACTTGAGCTAGTTTTATCCAGTCCACCTCATCACACTCTATTCATAACTTGAGCTAGTTTTATCCAGTCCACCTCATCACACTCTATCCCTATCTCGAGCTAGCTCTATACAGTAAACCGCATTACACCCGACACTATCTTTAGCAAGTTCTATTCAATCCACCTCATTAAATCATATCTCTAACTTGAGCTAGTTCTAATCAGTCTACCTAATTATACTCTATCAAGAATTTGAGCTAGTTCTATCCAGTCCACCTCATTATATCCTATCTAAATCTTGAGCTAGTTCTATCCAGTCCATCTCATTACAGCCCATCTCTATCTTGAGTTAGTTCTATCCAGTTCACATCAATACACAATATACCTATCTTGAACTAGTTCTATCCAGTCCACCTCATTACAACCTGGCCCTATCTTGAGATAGTTATATTCAATCAATATTATTACACCCTATCTTGAGCTAGCTCTATCCATTCAACCTCATTACACACTATCCCTAGCTTGAGCTATTTCCATCCAGTCCACCTCATTACACCTTATCCCTATCTTGAGCTAGTTCTATTCAATCCACCTCATTACACCTTATCCCTATCTTGAGCTAGTTCTATTCAATCCACCTCATTAAATCCTATCCCTAACTTGAGCTAGTTCTAATCAGTCTACCTAATTATACTCTATTCATAATTTGAGCTAGTTCTATCCAGTCCACCTCATTATATCCTATCTAAATCTTGAGCTAGTTCTATTCAATCCACCTCATTACACCCGATCCCTATCTTGAGCCAGTTTTATCCTGTGCACCTCATTACACACCATCTCTTTCAGGTCTGTTCTAATATTAACCTCCCTTATGCGTCCACATAGGTCTTCCCTATGGTCTATTCCCATCGGCTGTACCAGTCAATAGCCTGAACTCGGTTCTAGATTCCCCCATTTGCGCTGCATGTCCTGCCCACAGTAACCTGCGAGATTTGGTAATCCTAACAATTTCTTGTGAAGAGTAAAGGGTATGTAAATCATCATTATACAACCTCCGCCACTCCCCAGTATGGATTTTAATTTAATCAATTAAGGCCACATGAAATTCAACAGAAGTAAAAACAAAACTTTGGAATATAAATCACTTACCGCAACACCTGAGTAGATTTATTTAATTAACATCAAGCTGGGTGTATCTGAGACGTCACAACATTTCTAAACAGATTTGTTTTATAAATACAAATTGTGAAGCTTACCAAAAAAAACACTCTTTCACCCCTCTTATTTTTGTGTTTGATTGCGACTGTGTCAAAATCATTACCGTCTCTCTCTCTCTCTCTCTCTCTCTCTACCAGACCCATTATCTTATTCAACAAAATTTCCCTTCTGCATGGCTGAAAAAAATTATCTTCCCCCTCTACAAATGGATTACTTGAGGTGCGAATTTATACATCAAAATGTTTTCAGTGAAAATACCCGCCTCCTGCCACATTTTGCTCTTCCTCTTCCTCATTACAATTTAATCTAAAGGTTGCCGGAATGGTGGGGTAAAGCCAGGAGGGTCTAACTCACTAACGAAGTCAACGGCGAGTTCTGATTAATTGGGGGATAGAGAAAGGTTTTTGGGTTTTGGAGAGAGTATTTCTAAAAATAGTTGGACACTGAATACGTTCCCACAAGTCCGTGAAACGTAGGAATGGAAATT